>CASHTH010004329.1:0-26329 GCA_030341885.1 Geodia barretti
GTCTGATTTCTTCCTTTGTGCTGTTGGCACACGTGATGTGGAGCATCGTCTCCAGACTGCAGTAGTTGAGGGCCGCACTGGCTATTGCCATGGAACTAGTCTCCTGGTCTCCTGTGGGAGGGAGAGGGTTAAAAAATCTTGGAGGGAGGGGGTTAAAAAAATCGGTTGGTATACATCCCTATGTCGTAAAGCGGACTTTATGGGACAAGCAAGCTGTCATTGTTCCAGGGTTATTAATTCAGTATGTACAACTTTCACAGGAAAGTGTTTAGCTACAAAGAATGAGGGGGGACTAATGAAATTGGAAACACGTGAAATGTCACGTGTTTCCAAGAATCCTTTTCAAGTCTAGGCAGTGGTGATGTAGTTGTAAAGATTCCCAGAATGGGAGTTATGGCAACCCAAAATACCATGCCAACAGTTCAAACACAAATGACTTTCTGCAACCATTGACAATCAGGTTCCTAATAGGTTTGACCACCTGCTATATACCGGTCCCTCTATCGCAACCCCAGAAAAAATGCCGGTGAGAGTGTGCCTGAGCGGGGAGAGTGTGCCTGAGCGCCATGAGTTATGGCTTTAGAGCTATGCACTGTCGTGTGTGGTGTCTGCACATGAAAAATATCCCCACGGGTAGCAAAAGCATCACATTCGGAGATAGTGATCAAAATTTCACCCAGAGAGTGCTAAAATTTCACTCAGAGAGATTGTGCTCAAATTTCACTCAGAGATACAAATTCACTGAAACCACTTTTAATGGAAACTCAGAATATCGGACACATCTCTATATCAAAACCCATATAATTTCCATGGACCAGTTAAACTGGAAATCCTGTACCTCCAGGGTTGCCGGCAGGGTGCCACGTTACGTCACAGAACAGCGGCCCGCCCTCAAACATGCGGTCGAATCTGTTGATTAGATTAGCGGCTCCGGCAGCCGTCCGCGGGGGGAAGAACTCTAGGGAGAAGAAATTGTCGCCACTCGAGATCCGTCCCTGTAGGGGTGGGGGTGGGGGACCAAACAAGACAAATTAGTACCAACGAGTACGAAACCACAATATCAGTGGCCACAAGTTGTGGCGCGAGCGAATGTCGGCTTGCATGCCAAATGCTGTAGAAAAGGGTGCAGAATAAGGCATGTTATACCACAAGTAGTCGCGTACAAAATCATACAAGATAATGTTGGTGGTCGATCGATTGGTTGGTAGTGGGATAGACTTACAAGACAAAAGAAGCCACTGTGAATATATAGTCGTGTGTGAATGCTGGTATAACTGGTATGAAGTTACCAATTGACATAACAAAAGGTCACTAAACACATTTCCATGCCAACTGCACTCTGCTCAACCGAACCACAGCTTGGTAAAACTGACAAACACCACGTGAATAAAAGTCAGGTGACGTCTTATGTTGTTCCACGACCTTTATTTCTGGGTACTGATCTCTAAATAATGCCCCCCTGATGAAAAGGTGAAACACGTGTGTGGATATAAAATGCCAGTGCAGCTCGCCAGAGCTGAGCACTTCCATGGCTTCCTCCATATTGCGATATCCTCCACACTGCTAACTCAAAACACGGAATTAAACATGCAGACACGTTGTGTTCACAATGTACGGACACAAGCCGCCGGCTGCTACCAACTACCCAGCTGCTGTGCGACTAACCTGTATCTTTTCGGAGAGCGTCTTGATGGGCGCGAGACTGGAGACGCTGCCGCCAGGTGGAGAGTTAGAGCCCGCGCTGCTGGCGCCGCTGGAAGAGAGGCGAGACGACCCGACACCTGTGTCAATGCTTCCGCTCCGTCCGGACACTGCGACGCGGCTGAACGCCGGCTCCGATCGCACGCGGTGAAACGGTTCTTCCGCAGTCATGATTGCTGCCATTATGTTCGCCTGCTCTCTTTCTTATCCAGTGACACAAATGAAATGCTCCCGACCTCTCATTTCATTTACATTCCACGCGGTGTTATTTCATTGCGCATGTGCACACGTACGATTCCTGTTCGTTCTGCGCATTGCGCATGCGTATAGGTTTAGCGCGTTCCCCATATCCGGAACCGAGTCCCGGGAACTGAGCTGAGTTTCTAGCCCCGCCCCCAAGACACCCGAAAGGGGAGGCCCCCTTTCATCTGAACGCCTCCATAAAGTCATGTGTCGTATGCATACTCATAAGCCGACAAAGTCGTGGCCTACCGTGTAAACAGTAGACCAACAGCCGTTCTGGAGCCACAGAGCTGCGGCGGGCTGTCACGACAGAGGTCGAGATCTTGAGTGGAGAGAGAAAGAGCGGTATGTTGTGTTGTGGTCTTGTAGCTGCAGCGCCGGGCTCTCGCTACCTAGCTAGAGGCCGGGTATCCTAGCGAACCTCCTAGTTATTCGGCAGCTGAACCGCTCAGATGCGGCTGTAGCTATCCGTAGCTTATGATAGGCGGGATGGCGGTTGCCTACGAACGTTCCCGGGTCGAAATACGGGCGGTAGAAGGTTTAGAAGTTCAACGACGTGTAGCAAGTAACTAGCTAAGTAGCTCAGTTTTTACCTGTAGTTCCACAAGGTGTGTAGGGTCTATGAACTACTGCGAGAGAGAGAGATCGGCGAACGTAGGAGAGTATCGAGAGACGTAAAGATAGTATGTACTCCGTATGGTAAGAGAAGGGAAAGGCCTTCTACTACGTAGCTGATAGCAAACCCAAAGTATATAGCTAAGATTACTCTTGCTCTCTGAGAATTGCGAATATTTGTGTTATATGAATATGCAGTGAATGCGAAGATGGTCGATAGAGAGCTTCTGGTACCAGTGGATCTGATTGAGGAAAACGGCGGGGACGAGGAGGAGGAGGGGGAGGAGAAGGGGGAGAAGGGGAATATTGGTGGGAAAGGGGAAGAGAAACTCTACGACGTGGATTTGGGACACGATCAGACCAACGGCTGCTGTGGAGAAGGGGGGTGTTGCCATAGTAACAACCACCGTCCGCTCTCGGTCCAATCAGGCGACATCGTTCGACCCCCCTCCTCTTCCCTCCCGCCGTCACACAGCCGCTCCTACAGAAAGCTCTACCCCTACGTCCTCAAAGCTGTCAGCTACGCCTTTTGGCCGGAGAAATATGCCGTAGTTCCTCTGTTAGTCCTCGTAGTTCTCTCTTCCGTGGCCATCATGCTGGGTTGCCTCGTCTTGTTCAATGTGTTTCCGCTCACGTACAACATCAGCATCAGCTCTGTGCAAGTCCCAGACCACGAGTCTTCGATTCACTGGGACGCGTACCAAGCCGCCGTGGAGAAACAGTTCTTCAATGAAACCAATCCGAACACTTTCAGTGGCGACTCGTCTGTCAGCTCCAAAAATTTACTGTCGGACGATGGAGGAGGAGGAGGAGGAGGTAATGAAGAAAAGGCAGCTAGCTCGTCGTCTTCTTGCTGCAACAGCGGCTCAAGCCAGCGTAGGATGCACGGGACGTGGGTTTTGGAGCTGGTCTATCGGGGTCGCGGCGGACGAAACCTGCTCGAAACGAGACACATCGAGTACCTCCACTCGATCGAGGAACACATCTACAACCTTCCGAAGTACTCCACAGTCTGTCACTTTGCCTTCAGGAACCCAGTCTGCGATCCGGTCAACTCCCTCCTGACCTATCTCTACCCTCGTAGCACGGACGACGGCTCTCTGGAGAGAGACACACTCCCGGACGATTGGAGGGAGTCTGTAGACACAAGTCAGTTGACTGTGGAGCAGGCCGAGCAGCTGTTGTGGTATACCGGAGGTAATATCGGGAACACTTCGCTCCTGAGGGCCCAGGTTAGTTCAGAGAGAGAAAGAGAAATGGACGGAAGCCTTACTTGCTATTAAGTGCATATCTTATACAAAAGCTGATAAATTTGGAAGAGTATAAATTTTGTATGTAACGTCAGTAAATGTTAGGTAATTTTTCTGGAGAACCTTTCATGCATTGCATTGTATATACAAAAGGCGATCCTCTCCCAAGAACTTTCCCAAGATAATATCACTTTCTCATATAATGTGAGTTGTCTATTAAACACCGTATAATGTGGAATTCTCTCCTTCTATGAAGCTATAATGTAGCTATTGTACTCCAAATTAGTGTGTGGCAGGGAGAGGGAAGCACAGCGGTTATATATATATATAGGTGTGCATCTCACACAATAGTAACGTGTGTGTGTGAATGAAGAGAAGGAGGAGGATTACTTTCATACTGTGTTGTTCAGGGGCCTTGTAGTATAGGTATTGTGGTGAATTCTTACAATGTTTCACTTCCACCCCCTTCCACCCTCTGGGCCTCGTTTCATCATCATTTTCCTGTCGCATTTCCTGCCATTATCCTGGTTCTCTTTCCCTCTTTATGTCTTCTCTCTCTCTCCCTCCTTCACTCCCTCCTCGTCTTTAATTCCTCTCCTTCCCCCCTCTCTCTTCTCTCCCTCCTTCTCTATCCCCACAGGTTCGTGTGGGTGTGCCTCTACCATGTTACTGTTCCTATGGCGACAGAACTAACGAACAGCACCAGAAAGTGAAAGAGTTTTTCATATCGCTCATTCCTTTTCTCGAACACGCTTCCACCAGGTACGACATCGCGGTATCTCTAATCGTTCCCCCTTTCTCTACCCACATTTCTCTCTCTAACCTGTTCTAACTCTTGCCAAGTTGGCTTGGACTTTTTTAGTTTGTGGACAAGGGCCAAAGTGAGCATTAGAAAAATTTCCTGCACTTTCAGTGTTATGGATACCATAATTATAGCAGTTACATGTATACCGTGCCATAGCACTGTAGTTTGGGGTTGGTCTTGTGTTGTGTTGTGTTGAAGATTCGAACCCCTACCGGCTGAGTTGCTCTGGTAGCTCAGTTGGTAGAGCGCTCTCCTACACTGCAGAGTGCGTGGGTTAGAATCCCACCCAGGGCAACTCTTCTTTTGAAAAGAAAGAGCTGTCCTGGGTGTAGTTGACTTGTTTGCCTTGCCTTGCCTTTCAATGTACCTCGTTACCAAGTTGTTGAGACATGTACCTAGTTATGCTTTGTGATAACTCTCTGGTCTAGCGAGGTGTCGTGCTTTTATGCTCATCAGTGATTTGTCCTGATGAATGGAGCGTCAGGCGTCCTGAGATTAGTTAAGTTGTCCTGATAAATTAGGTGTCCCAATTTAGTGAGGTGTCCTGATTAGTGAGGTGTCCTGATAAGTAAGGTGTCCTGATGAACTGTGTGCAGTAAAGTGCCCTTGGTTCATCAAGGTGTCCTGATAAGTAAGGTGTCCTGATGAACTGTGTGCAGTAAAGTGGCCTTGGTTTATCAAGGTGTCCTGATAAGTAAGGTGTCCTGATGAACTGTGTGCAGTAAAGTGGCCTTGGTTCATCGGGGTGTCCTGATAAGTAAGGTGTCCTGATGAACTGTGTGCAGTAAAGTGGCCTTGGTTTATCAAGGTGTCCTGATAAGTAAGGTGTCCTGATGAACTGTGTGCAGTAAAGTGCCCTTGGTTTATCAAGGTGTCCTAATTTAGTGAGGTGTCCTGATAAATAAGGTGTCCTAACTTTTCATGGACTCTTGTATCTCAGGTGAATATGTGAGTAAATTCCACTGCAATTCTTTAGTTGCTGCAAAGCAGGTTTTGTCATCTTTATTGCTAGTTTGTTTGGCTTTCATCTCCTTGCTACACCTCTGCACAAGCTTCTATCTTAGACTGTAGTTAATTGTGCACAAATTATGTGCTGTTTTCTAAAGGATTGCGTCAATACACACAGCCTTTGTAGGATGGCAAGAAAGAGTTCTTTATGGGATTAAAAAAAATGGTTGAGCAGGTTTGCTCTGAGTTGAAAGTGTTTTGGCAGCACCCAACTCTCTACCTGCATATTGCTGATCACATCAGGCATGATATAGGTAAGGGGGGGGGGGGGGGGGGGGGGGGGGGGGGGGTAAGGTTGAAGGAGAGAGAGAGCTAGCTCATACGGATAAAACAGCAAAAGGTTTGTTAGGCATGACATCAGGGAATATATGGGCACACAAAATGAAGATGCCATTGTAGTGATCGGTGTTGTGTCTGCTGCAGGTTTCCTGCATGTTTACTCTTTTTCATTGTTGTCATGTCTTATCATGGACCTGTCAGCCTCCAGAATGTTGGTAGTGAGGAAGGAATTCCCTTGGCTCTCACTGGGACTTCTAAACTCAGTTCTCTTTTTGACGGAGGAAGGACGCGGTAGGCTGTCTCCGTGAGACGGGGAGACAGGGGGGGTGGAGTGCGGTGAGGGCGAGTGAGGGGAGGATTGGAAGGGAAGACACGCCGCAGTACGGGGCCGAGAGGAGGCGTGTGTTGCCGCGGGGGGAGGGGGGGCAGCCCTGGCCGGAGGGCGAGGAGACGTTCGGGGAGAGGGGATGGCGAGGGGCAAGCAAGCCGGGACGCACGCCGGGGGGGAGGGGGTGGTGCGGAGCAGGCGAGGGCGCGGGGAGGGGGGTCGGAGCGGGGGGGCGGAGCGAGGCACCGAGAGGGGGGGGCAGCCACGAGGGGACGGGCCAACAAGGGCGGAAGCGGGGGGGCGCGGGTCCCGCGGCGCGGCGCGGACGGGGGACGGGAGGGCGCGGAGGGGCCGGAGGGGCGGGCGGGCGGGGCCGGACGGGCCGGCGGAGGGAGGGAAGAGAAAGGGGGGAGCGGGGAGAGGACAGGGAGGAGGAAGGGGAGAACAGGGAGGAGGGGGAAGGAGCACAGAGAGAGGAGCAGCCGGAAGGGGGGTGGGGAGGGGGGGAGAGGAGAGGAAGGAAGCGGAGAGGTAGGAGGGGGGAGGAGAAGTGGGGAGTGTCCGGGGGGTGGCTTTCGACCGCAGGGGGGGGGGGGGAGAGGCGGGGCACAGGGGGGGGGCGAGGGCAGGGAAGGGGAGGAGGAGATGGGGCTACGTCGGACGGTAGGGGAGAAGGCGAGGGGGAGAAGAGGGAGGAGGGAGAGCAAGGGGGAGAGGGAGCGGCAGGGCGGACGGGGGGGGGGGAGGGGAGTGGGGGGGGGGGGGGGGGAGGGGAGGAGGAGGGGGGGAGGAGAGGGGCCGGGGGGGGGGGAGTGGGGGGGGGGAGGGGGGGGGGTGGGAGGGCGAGGGGAGGGGGGGGGGGGAGGGGGGAGTGGAGGAGGGGGGGAGGGGGGTGGGGGCGGGGGGGCGGGGGGAGGGGGGGGGAAGGGTGCGGCGGGTGGGGGGGGGGGTGGGTGGCGGGGGGGGGGGTAGGAGTGGGGAGTAGGGGGGTGGGCTGGAGAGGGGGGGGGGGGGGGGGGGGCGCGGAGGGGGGGGGGGGGGGGGAGGGGTGGGGGGGAGCGGGGGGAGGGGAGGGGGGGGGCAGGTGAGTGGGGGGGAGGGGAGGGGCACGTAGAGGCCCACGAGGGGGTGGGAGACAGGGGAGGGGATAGGGGCGAGGTGGGAGCGGAGGCTGTGCGAATGTGATCTTCTTTCTTAGGTGTATTTTCTGCTGGTTATGTGTTGTGACTGGCTATCTCTTTCGCTTTTTGCGCAGGCTTGGTTCAAAAAAAAAAACGTGAACACAAAGTCCAACTACACAGAGAGAGTTCCTCTACACGAATCGAGTGTAGAGGAGGGAGAGAGGTAGGCAGAGAGGGAATGACTTTCTTTCTTAAAAGCAAGAGTGGTCGTGTTCGTGAGAAGGAATCCGAACCTGTTATGCAGAACTGGCGCATTCCTCCTTGCATAAGGGCATGTCTCACATATGAACCACCGTATCTGGCGGAGAGAGAACTGCTCTCCTATATGTTATACACCGTGTGTCAATTATCTTGGAACATGAGAATTGCTGACAGTCAACGGTGTTGTTGTCAGGTGTCCATGTGAGTGGGAGTGCCGACCCAGCTTCAAACTAATGTTAGCATTCCTGGAAAGCATAGTCCCTGGGAGAGGTGGTGAATGTTGCACATAATATCACGTCTGTATATTATATACTCAGCCCAAATGTCACTGGGAGCATATACTGTGTGTGTTTTCAATACTGTTTGGTTCTTCTTGCCGTAATGTACACATCAACTACGTTTGGGAACTGGGGACTGTTTGTGCAGAAAAGTGCATATAAAAATTAGGTGGCTCGCTCGCTAGCAAGTCCCATTCTGTCTCCTCCCCCATTCTCAATTCGTCTCTCCCTCCGCTCTCACTTCTTTCTCCTTCTCTTTTTCATTTAAAACCCCTCCATTCGGACCCCTAAATTTAGACCTTCGTAATACCACCCCTTACACGGTAGAGCACCAGAATCAGACCCCTCCATTTTGACCCCTTATATTATGTAGAACACACTTAATTTAAGACTTTTGAGAAGACACCCCACTGGATTCAAAGACCCCTCCATTTTGACCCTTATATTATGTAGAACACTCTTAATTAAGACCCCCATTTGAGAAGACACCCCACTGGATTCAAAGACCCCTCCATTTGACCCCTTATATTATGTAGAACACTCTTAATTTAAGACCACCATTTTTGAGAAGACACCCCCCTGGATCAAAGACCCCTCATCTTGACCCCTTATATTATGTAGAACACACTTAATTTAAGACCACCATTTTGAAGAAGACACCCCCCTGGATTCAAAGACCCTCCTAAACTTGCATGTTCTCAGATAGAACATAGGTTCCATCCTGTCTGTTTTGTCTTTATTGGGGGTCCACTTTCACATTTAACCCTCCCCCTCTTCAGTGAAGTGGAGGTCTCTATGGAGGAGGAGACCTATTTGACTACGAACTAAAACCAGGCCAAACGCCACGACCTGCTTCTCGGAATCGGATCGTTTGCCCTCGTCCTTGTCGCCATGTTCATACTGACGGCTTCTCCGCGTGTCTGACTTTCTGGGGCGGCTTGCTCTCGTCCTGTGTTTCCTCGTCTCTCTATTTTTCTACCGCGTCGTCCTCGGTTACGAAACATTCTCTCTCCTCACCATCGTCACCTATTTGTCATCAGCGGGATCGGAACATATGTGGACGACGTTTTCGTGTTTCTACAACACGTTCAAACGAGTTCGCGAGGCGTTGGAGACTGGACAGCCGCACAAGCGAGGCTGGCTCACACGATTCTCGTGGCACTTCTGCCACCTTCATGCACTCGGCAAACAACGCATCGCCTTCCTCGCCAACGCAGTAGTATCTCAGGAACTTTTACACTGGGACCCCCCAGATTGTACCCCTGAATTCAGACCGCCATTTTGACTCTAAAAGGCCCACCTATATGCTCTTACCATCTAAGGCTCTTTGAGCACCCTCATTATGTAGACGAGTATCTTTGAGCACCCCTCCATTATGTAGACCCCTAATATATTTGAGCACTCCATTTCTGTAGATCTAATATCTTTGAGCACCCCTCCATTTTATGGAGACCCCGAATATCTTTGAGCACCCCTCCATTAGTGTAGACACCCTAGTATCTTTGCGCACCCCTCCTGTTATGTAGACCCCTACTATCTCTTGAGCACCCCCTCCACTCTTTATGTAGGACCCCCTAGATCTTGAAAGCTCATTTATGTAGCACCCCCCTCGCATCTGTGAGCACTTCCATGTATGTAGCCCCATAGTATCTTTGAGCACCCCCTCCATTTATGTAGACCCCCTAATATCTTGAGCACCCCCTCCATTTTGTAGACCCCTGTATCTTTGAGCACCCCCTCCATTTATGTAGACCCCTAGTATCTTTGAGCACCCCCTCCATTTATAGTAGACCCCCTAATATCTTTGAGCACCCCCTCCATTTATGTAGACCCCCTAGTATCTTTGAGCACCCCCTCCATTTTATGTAGACCCCCTAGTGTTAGAGACCATTGTATACCATACATTGAAGACTTAAAGAAAGACACCATTATAAAAAAACACTTGTGACCCCTTCTTTTTGACCCCCGCATTGAAAGACCCCCTCTTAAATGTATGCGCACACATATGTACAACATGTGCAATTGATAGTGATTTAACCCCTCTCTGCCCAGATTCCTGCAGTCCGACAGTTTGCCATCTTCACCGGTCTAGTCGTTATCTTCTGCTTCATCACCGTTGCCATAACGATGCCGCTGTTTCTCCACATCTGGCAGGTGTGGCTACTTCCAGTCGAAGATTTCATCCTCAACCTCCTCATCTTTCCGTTTAGACATCTCATCAACTTCTTCAGACACCTCGCCTGCCGTTGCAGGTGACTGCTGTGTTGTTGTTGTTGTTGTTGTTTACAGTGTAGACACACTGCATGTGGGAAGATTTCGAGGCTGAAAATTTTAACCCATTTGCAAAATTTGTGCAGCAAGAGACATTAATTTTGTTTCTGAATCACGCAAGTGTCTTCCCAAAAAGTAGACATGAATATTTTCAAGTGGTCTGCAAATTTTGTCGGAGGGTAAAATTTATACAATTAACCCATTAAAAATTTTGCACTTCCCACTTTTTAAAGCTAGTATGTGTACGCGCATTCACTCATTTGTTATCCTGAAAGTTGAGTGTGGTGGTTTTGTGAACGTATTCATTATGGCCACATCTCTCAAATACGGCAGCTCATTATAGCCACATCTCTCCTTCCTAACACACGCACAGTTTGTTCCAGGGCTCGGCCTCCTACTCAGTCGTCCCTCCTGTAAGAATGACTGAACTAACAGACATGAATCTGGAGACCGACAGCGGCATTATTGAGGACAAGGGGAGCGACAGTACTGGGTCCGATTCCAATTCCGTGGGGTCCGATTCCCATTCTAGTACGTCTAGCCTCGTGGCCGAGGAAGATGGGAACGTCGGTATGGAACCGGGGAGCAAACGGAACGGAACGGAGACGATAGCAGCCGTGGTATCAAGAATGGAAGAACCGGTGAATGGGAATGCTGAAGTTACACGTTCCCCTACAATAGAGAACAGAATCACTGTGCTGGTGCAAAAAGCGCTCCTTGTCACCATAGCTCGTGCGGTAATGCTACCGCAGTTGGTTCGCTGTCATTGTCTGCCCGACGGTCTACTCCGGACGATCGTGCGCTGGACCACCAGATTACTACCGGTGATTCTATTTATTGCCATCCTGGTATCAATGAGCGGCGCCGCATCGCAGCTGCAGCCTTCGGACGGTCCTCCGCAGATCTTTGATCCAGACAGCAACATGCAGAAGTTGCTGAACCTGCAGGGAAATCTCACCGACGTTGAGTCCATCAACTGCTGGAACTGCTCCGCCTGGTACATTGGAACTACTAGTGGAGGTAACTAACTCACTAGTGCAGTGGAACACCTCTAGTCTTGTGAGCAAAATCGAATCCCTGGAGAGAGGGCCTGAGTTATAGCTGTATGTAGTGGATAGTGGAAGCCCCTCTAATCCAGACACTAATGGGACGAGAGAATGTATCATATATGAATGCATAGTTATTTGTAGTCTAGGTTGATTTCCAAAATTAATGGCAATGGGGTTCAGATTAAAAAGGTCATCATTGTAAAATTAAGGGGTTGTTCATTTCATATGGGGTTCAAGTTAGAGGGGTCCTCATTGGAGGGGTCTGAAATTCCCCCTCTCTTCTGATGGACATAGGAGGAGGGACAGCAGGAGGCGGTACTCAGGGACCTACTAGTGGAACGACGCAGAGCAGTACCACAAACCCCACCACACCTCCCCAGACCGCTACCACTAGACCTACCACTCATGCCACTACCGCTACCACCGCGACCACTGCCACAACAAGTGGTACCACCAGCAAACCAACAGACCGTACTACCCCTCCCCCCACTTCCTCCACCTCTTCTCCCTCTTCTTCTTCACCAACTTCTGCATCTTCACCAACTTCTGCATCATCTTCGCCGTCTGACGGGACTCCGCCCACTAACACTCCTCCTCCCACTTCTGGCCCCGCCCAGAATCCGAACCTCGTGAATAACATTGTAGTGAACGTGGTATTTGGTGTGGATGGGGTTAAGAGGAAATATTCGACGTCGCACGTTTTGCCAGTTGAAGGAGAAGGGGTGAGTGCACATGCTGATCAGAAATTATGTGTGACATAAATTTTGCTAACTTAATTTTTTTCTTGAGCTGTGACCACAATATTTCTCGTGTGTGAAGTGCCCTTTCTGGAAATAGTTTAAAAGACTCTTGCATAATAATATCGTGTATGCATAATGAGTTAATGAGGTGAAGAAAGAGAGTTTATTTATACCTAATAAACGTGTAATGCATTATGCGCCAAGAGAAGCAAAGCATAATCAAATTTTTTTTCATCTCGCCCTTTTCTCCAGCGTCAAGCAATTCTGGACAAGTCATTCTCCTCCATGTTCACGTGCCCCCCTCCCTCCTCATCCTCCTTCTCCCTCCCCTCCCTCCTCGGGACCCTCCGCGCCATGTGTCGCGTCTGTCACAACATCTCCAACCCGGCCAACGGATTAGTCCTCAACGGGACCTTCACCTGCTTTCCTCCGGAGATAGTCGAGACATTGGAGAGCAAGTGCCTGCCACCGGGCTTCAGTCTGAGCAACTTGGAGGAGTGCCGCGCGGCGAAGAGTGGAAATTCTTACGTCAGGGCCCACTATAACTACACCAAGACTGAGACTGGAGCTGGGAGTCTGAGATTTCTGGCCATGGCCTTTAGATCAGTGAGCTCCTCTCTTATCTCTTTCCCTACTTCTCCTACATCTACTCTTTTCTTCAATAGTTGTGCGATTTTTTCTTCTCGTAATCGTAAACCATCTTTCTTTCTTCTATATACTTATTCGTAAAACCATCTTTCTCTTCTTATCTGAAATACATTCCCCGATGCTTTTCTCCTTCTCTTTGTACCTCTCCCTCTCCCTCTTGATTTCAAAAACTGATCTCCCTCTCTCTTAACCCTCTCCTTGGTTGATTCGCTCGTTTTTGTGGCATCTTAACCCTCTTCCCTCTGTCCCTCCTCCTCCTCCTCCTCCTCCTCCTCTCCTCTCCTCCAGACCACTTCACCGAGCGACTCTGCCACTGAGAACATAGTAGACTACGACAAGTGGGAGGATTTCCTCTCTTCTGAACTGAAAGCAATTCATCGTCTCTCCGGCGAGGGGCAGCCATACGAAGGAGCCTGGGACATCATCCAACATACGTTTCAAGCCTCGGGGTACTGGGTTGACATAAATACGGAGATCATCGCCATTCGCGGATCTTTCTACGGAATCCTCATTTCCATCATACTCTGCGGGATTGTCGTCGCCGTACTGTCGCACGACTGGTCGGTCGTTTTGGCGATGGGACTGACCATTCTGGGGATCCTGGTGACTCTGCTCGGGCTGTTCAAGATGTTCGGGTGGACGCTGGGAATAATCGAGGCAGTCTCGCTGTCAATTCTCGTGGGGAACTCCCTCGATTATTGCATTCATCTCACAGAGGGTTACGTGGCAACCGACACAAGACACTTGGCCTTCCTCCACAAATTCAAGGTATTATTATTCCATATAGGCTGAGAATTTGAAAAATCGCACACACTGTAACGTAACCATGAGTACCCTCTTTGAGTTTAAGAGTTGTGCTTCTTCGGTTTTTATGAAACTAAATAAAAACTTTTTTGCAGTTATGATTTGACTCCCTCTCTCCTCAGTTCACCCACGGAGCCAGTCCGCGTGTCCAGCGAGTCATGTCGGCCATCTCTTTCATCGGAGTCTCCATACTCAGCTCTGCCCTCACCACGTTCCTGGCCACCATCCCCCTCCTCGCCACCCAGATCCGTCTCCTCACGCGCTTCGGACAGATCCTGATCCTCGACACGGTCGTTGCCATTCTCTATACTCTGTTCTTCTGCAGTACGTTCCTCAGTCTCTTCGGCCCGGTCGGTACCTCGCGAAGCCCCTGGCGTATCCTGAACGCTGTCCTAACCATTACCGGCACCGTTGTTCTAATGCTTATTATTTTCTTCGTCTCCACGGAAGTCATGTCAATGTATAACATTATATAATTTCCCTCAGCCAGACTTTTTTAAGTGCATTGTTAAGTTGTCAAATTTTTTAATGTCAGGACGTAATGATTATTCCGGTGTATGTCAATATCATGAGGCAACGACTTTCCATCAACGTGGGTGGGAAGTTGATACTATTTTTAGATCGCTTCTAAAAATAGTAGCAAGTCACGTGAGCATATACACGCAGGATTAATCAAAATTAATTATCAGCAGCATATGCGTGCGCAGAACCCGTCTAATCTCCAAAGAATGCGCGCTAATTGGGGCGCTCAACGTGTTACTAAAAATAGTATCACCGGCGTCGTTTACCGGTTATAAATAGGGATTCTAAAAATAGGCGATATTGGGTGTGCCATATCCGTTACTGGGGGCTCGACGATCACTGGTTTGCCGTGTGGGAGACGCTGGGACAGTCAGGAAAGACGGCCATAAAGAGACTAGGAGAGAAGGAGACGCCCCTATCGTTCTACCTAAAGCGCCTGCCTCTCTAAATCCGGTCTTCGATTGCCCGCGCGTAGCCTCAGTCTCGGCATCTTGACCTCTAGGAGCAAGTTTTAGTTGAAGCGGATCTCGCCATGCAGACGATCAAGTGTGTAGTTGTAGGCGACGGGGCAGTCGGTAAGACCTGTCTACTCATCTCCTACACCACCAACAAGTTTCCTCAGGAATACGTCCCGACCGTAAGTTATGGGCCTCTTCTTTCTACGGACACGATATGAGTAGTTTGTGTGCGCGTTTTATCACCAAAGAAAGGGGATAAAGAAGGAGGTTTTAGTAGGCGGAGGAGGTGTAAAGGAGTCGGGAAAGAGAAGTACAGAAGGAACTAGAATGGGCGATAGGAGGAAGTGTGTGTATGTGGGTATTGTACGGATGGTGTGTGGTGGAAACGAACACATGCATTAGGTTGTCGTGTCTTCGTGCTCTTTCATTGAGCACTCCACGTCTTTTCATGCTCAATGTGTCTGGATGATGTTCACGGGACAAGTTCTCGAAGGAGTTGTTCCCACCACTAGCAGTGCTCGCCCCTTGTGTTTGCGTGGGGAGGGGAGAGGAGGGAGGGAGGGAGAGGAGAGGAGGGAGGAATGTGTACATAGGTGTGCCTACATAATGTAACGGATCCTGAAAACTTACCAGATGAAGTTTTCTGAATGTGAAGGTCGTGTTTCAGTAGACACTGGTACAGCATTCTCTGTAGTCAGAGTAGGGGGGGGGGGGCAAATTTTAGATCCCCGGGGGTCCAGACAGCTGCGATTTAGAGGCTTAACTCAGCGGTGTGTACGGTTCTAACAGTGTAGTGGATCTTGAAGACTTACCAGGTGTGCTCTGAATGTGAAGGTCGCGACACTTGTATACATCCAGCATTCTCTGTGGAGGGTTAACTTAGGGGCGTGTGCTGTGCTCAGCTCCACTGGCTGTGATGCTGTGCATGTAATCTAGACTGGGTTCTGTTGACATGCTGTTTGTGTGTGTGCCGGTCCACTATCTGTTCTCCCCCTCCTTCCTCTCTCTCTCTCCCTGCCTCACTCTCCAGGTATTTGATAACTATGCAGTGACAGTAATGATAGGAGGAGAACCCTATACTCTGGGCCTTTTTGACACAGCAGGTACCAAGAACACCCCCTCTGTCTCCTTCTCTCTTTGTGCTGTGGAAATGCTTTATTAAGCCCCACTCATCTGTCACTATAAGCCTCATTGTAAATCAAACCCCAACAAAACTGTAGGCTATCAGCAACCTCTCTACAATGCCTGGTTCCAAATTCCTTCCTCTCTGTCCCTCCCTCCCTCCCTCCTCCCTTGAATGTTGGGACATCTGTCCTCTTGCCAGTTCAACAATCAGATGTTTGCCAGGCTAAGGGTCTTTCTTACCACAAGGCAATTGTCTGACTGTACACTAAATCATCCCACTTTACTGGTGTTTATTCCAATTGATACCCACCCACCCATTCCAAATGATGCCCACCGCATTCCAATTGATGCCCACCCTCACACTCTACCTACTCCAGGTCAGGAGGACTACGACAGGCTGCGACCTCTGTCCTACCCACAGACGGACGTCTTCTCGTCTGCTTCTCCGTTGTCTCTCCAGCCTCCTTCGAGAACGTCAAGGAAAAGGTGATATATATTTACACACATGTGTCTGCTCATGTGTCATGTGATGTCACATGATCATCGGGTGATGTCATGTGTATTGTACATTGTTTAGGCCGCTGTCTTCACACTGCACACTTGTTCAGACGTCCATTGCCCCAGTAAAATAGCTTGCTCAATGTAAGAAAGGTTTTTAACTGCACGCTTCCGACATAGTCTCAAGGTAAACCAGATGGTTGGCTAGTGTATTTCCTTCTTTGCCCCCCCGCCCCCCCCTTGATAAGATAAAAGTAAGAAAGGTTAGGCCACAAGTCACCTGGTGAGAACGATGCTTGTCTCTTATACCACATGACATAATGATTGTGCATTGTCAGACTCCATGACATCTACTCCATTGTCCTTTCACTCTTTTACCACCTTTTATGTAGAACCCTCCCTTTCTCTCTCTCTCTCCCTTTCTCTCTCTCTCTCTCTCTCTCTCTCTCTCTCTCCCTCTCTCTCTGTCTCCCTTCTCAGTTCATGCCGTAACCTTTTCAGCATAGTAAGCTTTCTAAGCCAACTGTCCCTCTCTAAGATATACTAGAACCACACACTGCTGAAATTAGCGCACTTACTCTACATACACACATGTACATTAGTATTGATGTACAAAGTTGATAATGTTTTGTCCATTAGTGTTTTGATTGCAGGGAGGACTTGTTTACTCACGCATGTACCTCGATACTCTCGAGGGTTTGAATGTGTGGTGGTTTACTGTATATCAGGCCCTGGAGAGTATCACTAGTGGCATACCATTGGTGTCCTGATTAGAGGGGTTCCACTGTAAGTAAGAAGCCACCTCTGTGGGTGCACATTTCGACTTACAATGACCCCACCACTGTGATATATGTATGTATCCAGTTCACTAGCTGTTCCTAGTAACTGCATCACTCCTGCTGGCTGCTAATTTTTTTCCCCGCTTGTTTCCCCTGACAGCCGCACAATATTAATAAGTCTAATGACTCCTTTGCTGTCTGTCTACGATATATATAGCCCATAACTTTATCCCAACAAGTTACGTAACCCCTCTACTCTGGACACCAATGAAGTTCCCAGTCTTTGTGTGAGGGCATGCAGAGGTGCCTTTATTCTAGAGACTGTGTTCTCGTTTCAGAGGGTGTGGGTAGAGAGGAGCTCCAATCTACCGTTGTAGTTGACTTGTTTGCTTTGCCTTGACTCTTGTTACACACTGAGTGTGTGTGTGTGTGTGTGTGTGTGAAGAGTGTTTATCCTACCCCTTGCTAGAGAAGGGGAAGGAAGTGGTGTCTGATAGGGTGAGATGGTGTTTCAGTGGCCAGACTTCCAATAGACATTATGACGCTTGGTTTGCATCCCTTAGCAACCAGCCTGTATGAAGGGGGGTGCTGTATATACCATTTTTGTATCCACAAGCAAGGTAGCCTCAGTCAAAGAACGCAGAGATTTGAACCCAATGGAGGAGGTGCCTTTGAACTTGTGTTTACTTTCATAATGAACTCCACCTTCATTTGGGATTTTGCAGACTCCATTTCAGTATTTTAGTTGTGGGACCAACGCTCACTTGCCCCCAGCCCACACACACACACACACACCACACACACACACACACACAGACAATTTTTGGACCACCCTTTTTAAATTTGCACTGGGGATGGCTGTTTGGTGGAGAAAGGTAGAGAGAGGAACTGGACCTATAGTACCGCCATGTCTGTCTGATTGTGCTTGCAGTCAATAGTTTGCTGCGTCCTGCATATAAGTGAGTGGTAGTACAATTACCCTAAACTGGTGAAGTTCCCACATGCAACAATATTCATAGACCTAACAGCTCATGTGTCTACTACTTACGCACTGTGACTGACCTTATATCAGTCCCACTGGTGTATGTATATCATTTATACAGCCGCATATCTGTGCATTATAGGCCATATTTTATGTATATTGGTGTCAATGCATCTGACTGCTTACCTTCAGATTGAATCCGGTAGACATGAGACTCTGTTCTCTGTCTTAATTGCATATCCTCTGTGTATTGTAGAACTCTCAAATACATGTGTACAAGGACGACGTTCTATAAAGGGAGCTTTTTCGTTGTCCACTACAGTGATAATAATATGTCACACGGGACGCCTCGGTAAAGAGGACACATTGCCTGTCCATGGTACGACAGGATCATCAAACCTGAATAAAGGACAAATCTGAATGAAGGACAGATGTCCGTTGTCCCTTTGCCACGAGGCTCCACTGAGGCTTGCTTGGTGTGTAGCCGTGTTTCCTATGATGTCACAGTTGGTTGGTGCCCTGGTGACAGCACGTGTGGGTAAACACTTCCTTTAGCAGGGCTGCAAACAGCATCCTCCTGGTTTCCAGTAAGATACACATCATCTGGCACTCATCCCTCAAGGACCCCAGTGCACAGGAAAACATTCTCTTACTCTGATACAGTTTGAATAGGGCACGTGTAATTGTAACTAATGTAGTGCAGCAGTTTTATATTCTACGGTGACATACTGTCTGTGTACTTAGTTTTATATTCTACGGTGACATACTGTCTGTGTACTTAGTTTTATATTCTACGGTACATACTGTCTGTGTACTTAGTTTTATATTCTACGGTACATACTGTCTGTGTACTGAAGTGAAGGATGTATATAGTGACACACTCTGTTAAAGTTTCTGCCGTAAGGAATACAATTATACTTGTATTTTGTGTGGGTATACTTCCACATATGTAGGACCCGGCGTGGAAATGTACTAGCAGGAAGAGATCGATATCACATGTGTACCTCCTCCCCCTCTCTCTCTCTCTCTTCCCTCTCCTCTTTAGTGGGTACCAGAGATCACACATCACTGTCCCAAGACACCGTTCCTTCTCGTCGGGACGCAGATCGATCTGCGTGACGACGCCTCAACGCTCGAGAAGCTCTCGAAAGTCAAGCAGAAGCCAATCACGGGTGACGGAGCAGATCAAACTGTCCCGAGAGCTGCGTGCGGTCAAGTACGTGGAGTGCTCCGCTCTCACGCAGAAGGGATTGAAGAATGTTTTCGACGAGGCTATTCTCGCGGCCCTGGAACCACCTGAGCCGGCGAAGAAGAGGAAATGCATCCTCCTCTAATTAGAGGGGCTGGAGCTAATTCCCCCACTCGCCCTATCACGTGTTTTCCCTGCAGCAACTGGTTAAAACATACACAACTCTAGTCAACAGCACTGTATCGATATTAATTTATGACACGTTTACTTTAATCTTGCCGTTAACTGTTGTGTGAGTGTTGAGAGAGAAGAGAGAGTGAGAGACATGCTTCGTGAAATTTGTCTATATCGAGTCGTTGCGTGTGTGTCTAGATCTTATGTTATTATTTATGTTTACAAGGTGTATATTATAGGCAGATATTGGGTGCTATGTTATATTAACCTCATATTATTTGTGTGTATGTAGGTGTGTGTCCTTATTCATGCATTCGTCCATTATACACGCATCTCCACTTTATTTGCACGTTTTGATGTTTATTACTGACTATTGCGCATGCGCGGAGCGGACTGTGGACTGAGCGCGGCGACTCATTCTGCCGTTCTCACACAGAGTGTGGTGGTGGCGGAGCGGGAACGCCATATTTACGCATGCGCAATGTGCGTAGAAAGTGGGAGTGGCAGGTGCACAAAGCCTATTATTGCGGCTTGTGTTTGTTTTTCTCTTCCATTTTTCTGGATTTTGGAACGAGAGATTAGAGAGTGAGGAGGCGAAAGGACATCAAGAGAGCAGAAAACATGAGGTTGCTCCTCAAAGTAAGCCACTAGTTTGCTTCAAAGCCTAGTTACAACGATAGCTTGTACAAATCTTGTAATGTAGCTATAATTATAGCTTTCACGTGCAGTAGCTAAATTGAATGGCACTGAGCACTAAACAAGTTCGGAGCGTAGTGTGCATGCGCTCCAGCCAGCTATATTATAGCAACATTTTCTGCGACATTTTTCATTTGCATCGTGTTAGCTGCAATTCCATGTGATCAAGAAGCTATTACAAAGAGAGACGGAGTGTCAGAGTACGGATTGTGCTTTAAAAATTCCGTGATTATTGATGAACTTCCTGTGCTTGCAGGTAGCTGTGTGTCTCACGGCACTCTTGCTAAGCTACAGCCAAGGCCAGCACCAATCACTACACAATGTAGACACATACAGGACGTGGAGAACCAAACGTGGAAGAGATCGAAGACAACGCAAGACTTTTTCCACGAGTCCCGCACACAGCTCCATCTGGCCTTCTACACCTCTCGTCCGATCTCGCGCTGGATATCGAACTATGCAGAGAGACAGTGGGAAAGGAATGCGATATTCTGGAGTCTAACAAGATACTGATACCACTCGTGGCCTAGTGCTGGGTGAGCCTCCTGGCTGATCGGAATCGTGTCGCTTTCTTCTTTGAGTGAGTTTTTCACAGAAGAAATACAGAACATATTTGTCCTACTGCTGTACAAACTTCCTGCTAGCTCATATGACAGTCAATTTACTGTTTATGTAATTGGTTTGGTTTTGTGTTTGGTTGTTAGGAGGTATGTTACCAGTAGTTAGCTTAGCTATAGAGTTCCAGCCAGCTCTTCCAATGTGCCAGCGTGCTATAAGATATTATGGCACTACATCGACGGCTCTTGTCATCAAAAAGCCTTTGTCTGTAGCTCGACTCGTTGCCAAGTCTTTGGCCGCCACTGGAGCCTGGAGCCCAGCTGCCCAGCTAGATATTAACTGTACTGTTGAGTCTTAGGATCCCTGTGAGATATTATGATCCATGATCTCAGTAGTGGTTAGTTGAACAGTTTGTTGGAACCACTCTATATAGAATGGTGCCTGTGCATTATGAGTCATGACTTACAGTTTTTCAGTGCTTTGCAAAAATGCCTGTGAATTTAGTCAGTATTCGTGGTAAAGCAATCTTGACCACTAGTATTATGTACACAAAGGGTATAGTGACATCTGCTAACATCTGTTACTGGATGCCATCTGTGCTTTTTACCACATTGGTGGGTGCATAAACTAAACTTTACTTTATATACCCTTGGTGTTGTGTGTGTGTGTATTGGCAATCTCAGCTTGTGTTGTCTGGCATTCTCTTCCTCCTTCTTTGTACTTCGCTGTCTCCCCTTCCTCTATATACTCGCTCCCTCTCTCCCTACCTCGCACAGGTTACCGGCTCATCAGAATGTCCTCTTCCTCATTGGCTTTGTCATTGGTTGCTCCCTCACCTATTTCACGATCCTCACCTTCTCCTCCGAGCACCTCCATCAGACCTGGGTCCCTTACACCGCAGTCGCAGTCTCGGTGGTGGTGGGAATCATATGCGGAGTACTCACCATCTGCGTCTACTACATCGGGATATTCCTCGCCGGAGCTAGCATCGGTTTTCTCATCTCTTGGTTTATCCTCGCCGCGATCGATATCCAATTTTTCCGCGAGCATATCTACGTTCCTGTCATCGGGGCTGCGGTGGGCGCGGTCATAGTCGGTCTGGTATCGCTCTGGATCCAGAAGTGGTTCTTTATGCTGGGGACTTCGATCCTCGGGAGTTTCATGATCTGTTGGGGGGTCGACTATTTCCTGGAGCTGGGGGCGATGGTGTACTACTCTGCTGTTGTTTGCAGAGCATCGCTCGAGGCTGGAGCTGTGCTGGTATTCCTGGTGTGCCGTCCCGCTTTTTGTGGCATGTGGAGTGGCCGCCTTTATAGTGCAGGCCGTGCTGACTGGAGAAAGTATGACCACAGGAAAGAGCTTAAAGGTCAGTTCGTTTTATTGCATTGCAATTTTTGACCCCTTTATAATTATTAAAAGAACCCAATGTGGACACCTCTAATTTGAAACCCTGTCTGTTCCAGTGATTATAATTTAGTGCAGAGATTTAGGCAACTGCTAGTCAGAACTTGTATTATGCTTCAGAATGGGATTAAGGACACAAAGGCTTAATACTTTTTAGTAATTCTATTACCATAATCCTATATACCTACATGTAACCACTATAATTATTATACATGACATGTTTTGCTCAGGTATCATGTTGCATACCCTAATATTATTGCGCTGATCAGCATATTTTCCAATTGTGTCACTGTGGCTATAATTATACAGGATGGTGTTGCTGTGGTAAGTGCAGAAAGAAGACAAAGAAGAACGGTGGAAACTACATGGTGGGTGTGGTCAATTACATCACATTTCTAGAGAAATTCTTGTACTTTCTATTTCTTCAGGAGTTGACAGCAAAAGATGAGCAGTAACTGCAGAGTTTTGAATTTTGTAACTAGGATTTGAGGACTATTTTCAATGTTGTTTCACTGAATGATGAAAACACATGTGATTCCCTTTTTGTCTTTAAGTATTACCTATCTCATTCAGGTCTCGTTGCGCGCGGAAGGCCAGTGCATATATGGCCGTCAATCTTTCTCCGCGGTACGCGGAGGGCCACTATATATTAGTGGCCACGTAAATTACGTAATAAAGGGTGTGTGCGCGCGCGCGCGCGCGATTTAAAAATAATTCCGCGTAGAAAACGTTGCGGGTGTACGCAATAAACGCGCGTGCAACGTATTAACCATTATTATTGGGACAGCAGTCACTCAGGTTCAAACACTCACAAATATTATGTACAAAATGGCAGATGTGCATGAAGCTTAAGTGAAAATTTGAATACGACGGTTGTTTGTATCGCAGACATAAAGAGTTCCTTTCTCATCTACTGCTAGTCCAAATGGATCTTTAAACTCCCCAGGACCCTTTCCGCTTCTTCCAAAACACTTGATAAACTCTCCATCAGCGAAGAATACTGATACACGACTGTTTTCCCATTCACCAACGTACACCACATTGTTAGAGTCAACAGCGATACTGACTGGCATGTTTAGTTCTCCCTCTCCTTTTCCCTTCTTCCCAAACTGCCTCAAGTAGACTCCATCGTCTGTGAAGACCTGGATTCTGTGGTTTTCACAGTCAGCAACATACACATTGCCATCTTTGTCAACGGATACATCATAAGGTTTGATAAACTCTCCGTTGTTTGAGCCAAACCTACCAAACTCATTACAATAGGTCAGGTCAGAGCTCAGAATTTGAATTCTGTGATTGTTCATATCAAGCGTGTATACTTCCTGTGTATGTGGATTCACAGCAACTCCTGCTGCACCCTTAAACTGAAGAGGTCCATCTCCCTCTCTACCAACTTTCCTGATCAGGTGTTTGCCAGTGGATGATAGCTGTTGAATGCGATGGTTGCTGTAATCTGCCACGAGAATGGTTCCCCCAGTATCTATTGCTACACCTTTAGGGTTCTTGAAGTGACCAGGACCCGAGCCATTGTTACCAATTGAAGATAGTTTTTCCCCACCACTACTGATAATGGACAGACAATGACCACTACGCTCCACAACCACCATCTCCCCTTCCTCTCTGACCGCTATACCCCATGGTCTATCGAGGCTGGGAATAATCTTGGCTGGGCAAGTGAAGTTAGGCAAAACCCTAACAGTGAACCGACTGTTCAAGATCGGGCAATCTTCTATTAAAATGTGTAGTTGATGTTCTCCAGTGACCTGAGGCTGGTAGCTGATGTCGTAGATGTTCTGATTTCTTTTCTTCACAGTGCCCCTGACTCGACTGCTGCCATCGCTAGCAACTAGCTCGCACGTGAAGCTGTCTACAGGTACGAGGCAAGCTTCTTCCGCCCTATCTAAAGCTTCCACGGAGAAAACCACTGTTTGCCCTCTCATGGCTACCTTGATACCTTCACCTGAGGCTCGACACTTCTCAGGGCACACCTGACTGCAGTACACCTTACCAAACACCTGGCAAGTCCTCACCAGTCCAGGCAGTCTGTGAGCAAACTTCATGTCGGCTGTGTCAGCAAGAAGTAATTTTGTTGGCTTAAAGCTGCCTGTCAGGTCATCGATTTGTTTCACTAGAGGACCCTTCATCCTGAGAAAATCCCCCTGGCTGCAAGTATGTCGGCTTTCCTCCACATACTCCTGGCAGTTTCTCAATTTGCTTAGTTGTAGTTCAAACCCGTCTCGCTGTGCTGCCAAGGTCTTCAGTTTCTGCTGTGCCGTCTGCTCAGCTTGACCCACCAGCTCTGTCTCCCTCGCCTCTAGAGCTTGTCGCAGGTGTGCCATGGCAGTGCGATCTCTGCCACCACAGCCGTCTTCTGTTCTACAACTTCAGCACATTGAGTGTCCACCGACTCAACGGCTCTTTGTAACGTAACAATTTGCTCACCCACTGGTTTGAGAGAGTCCACGATCACTTTCTCATGCTTGGCAAACGAGTTGGCCAAAAGATCATACTGGTGGGCACGATGCTCAGACACAAGGCAGTAGCTACATATCAGCTGGTTGCAAGGATCGCAGTAAAAGAGTATCTCCTTCTCGGGGTGGTTTGGGCAGCAGTCCATTACAATATTGTACCTTGTTGTTCGTTCTGGAGAGTTTGGTGGTGAAAGTGAAGAAATATTATTGTAAACATGTATGTCAGCATGCTGAATTCGGGTTTTGGCTCGTACTGGCAACGCCTTGTGGGGATGAATCTCATTAGTTCAGAACCACAAGTGCTGCGCCTGAGCAAAGCCTTGTGGGGATGAATCTCATTAGTTCAAAACCACAAGTGCTGCGCTCAACTCTGCCTTTATAAACTCGTGATGCCAGAGAGAAAAGTTGCGGTATGCTTTGCTGATGAGGGCTAACAAGCCCGAAACAGCTGTCCAGAGCTCCTCATCTTTTTTCTCTTGGCATCACATGGTCTATTGTAAACATGTGTATCAAACAAACTTTTTTGAAGTCAACCCACAAACCAAAAGTACCAGCATCCTCCATCTTACACATCATCACACTGGCTAGACTGAATGTTTTGGCAAGCATGCAGAACACAGACAGTTTGATCATTTTTAATCACTTAATTAAGTCATGTGCAGTGCAGATGACATTCATTACTAGAAAAATCCTTTTTTTCCAGACAACTAGGTAGGCTCGCTTTGCTTTGCCAATACTATATTTGGGTCATGCAGACTGAGAACAACAAATAATAAAAATGACTTGTCAACGGGTGAGCGGATTGATGTGGGTGTGGTCTACGGGCTACCAGATGGTGTCCTGCTGAAGTCTGAGAGTTCTAACAATTCTCTTCTCCTCCTCGTGAAGATTCTTGGCATAGTTTATGAGCTGGGCAACCTACGAGAAGCAAGAAAAGAGGGATGATACATGCGTGGTGGCACTTTACTTCTCGTTGCTCTCTTTCCTGACCGACTGAGTCTGCCAAATCTCCACGTGATCCGATAATAATTTATTGATTACTAGTTACGTAAGTCAGAGGCTACATCATTGAGTAAGGCTGCTATAATACGTACGTGCAGGTGCATAATCTAGAATGAATGCAAGACAGTCTTGGCGAGTGAGTGAGAGCAGGCCTGCAGAGGTCAAACTATATCAACTCTTTACAGCATGGACTAGCAATCGGACAACTATATTATCTCTTTACCTGTAAAGTAAATTACTAACTGAAAGTGGAAGGAAAATGTTTACCTTTATTGCCTTTTCTTCCTTTGAACACTTGAGCTTTGTGTTGGATCTTCTCCCATCACTGGTCGTGTTGGGAGGTTCCACCAGGGACATGACGATGTAGAATGACGGGATTGCTGGAGAGAGGGAATGAACTGTTGGGAAACTTCCAGTTTCACTTCTTCATCCCCCCACTTACTGGTCTTGCTGGAGGAGGCTCGGCATTCCTGGAGGTCATTGAGGTCAATCCTCTCAGACAGGGACTGAGGGTCAGGGGGACTGTCTCTGAAGAAGTAGAGAGCCTGCGATGAGATGATGACTCTCAATGGCTCCGCAGGGTTCTCGTTCAGTAGCTCATAGGAAACCAGTCTGGAGGGAGTAGGGGAAGGAACAAGGAGAACAAAAGTTAAACGGGACATTCAAAATGTTTAGCTAATTTGTTTCTATTCGTGTAGCTAAAATGTACACAAATAATATGTCTTCTTACAGTACAACTTCTCACCCTAGCAATTTATTCACACTTAATGCACACACTCTGGCTCAATCCATCAAGCTATATCTCTATATTGCATTATCACGCTCACTTCTCGTCCCTGGCTCCATCGTTCAGCCTCAGAAGGTACTCCTGACCTCTGGCCTGAACCTCAGAGTAACAGGTCAGCGTCCCCGTGGACCCGATACAACACCTCCGATGTCGGACGGGAGGTGGAGCTCGCTCCACCATGTCTCCTCAGAGCGCTGGTACCGGAAGGTCCAGGCCAGCGTGGTTTGGCTAGTACCAGGATCCTTTACCACACCGTGGACCCCTGAGGAAAGGATGTTGAAAA
>CASHTH010004330.1:0-20667 GCA_030341885.1 Geodia barretti
GAGTGTATGTGATGCAGTAGTACAATGGATGATGGCGACATACATCAAACCGACATTGCTCGCTCATGTATATTTTTCCTCCACACAAGCCCTATATCGTCGCCACTTTTACTCACAACATGAAAACTGAACAGCTCACGCTATATACAAAGAAAGAAAAGAGAAAGAAAACAGGACTTCAGAAGGGCTACAATTAACATACATAATAACCACAAGGGCTTACTTGGGACTTGCAAAAACACGTGAGCTGATGCACGATGGTGGTGAAACGACTACAACAGGCACAAACGGTACGGACACAGGCGGTATAAAAGTTATCAAAAGCTATCAAAATAATCTGCGATATTTAAAAGGTTAAAAAATAATATCCATAGAAACACGGCAGCACAAAAATAACAAAATACGAGGTAAAACAATAGTGTAGGGCAGTACCATTAGAGAGGTCAGCTAGCAAGACCTATAGGCCTAGAAGGGTGCCCCGGCCATGAGAACCAGGGATGGTGGGTTAGAGTCTTTTATCACCGGTGAACTCTCCCCACTCACCCACGCCTTTCTCACAGTGGTACTGCCCACGGAGTAGTACAATCAACGAAAACACACCTCAATATTGACGACAGCACAGAAACGGAGTAACAGAGAGAGACCAAGAGCAAGCAGTTTATAATGGCCAACAGGAAGCAAAGCCCAGTGAGATACTTCCTCTAAAGGAATGTAGGGTCAGTCATAATTTACAAACGATGTTGCCGTGTGGTTACATGTCTGTACAAGGATGGTCGTCCAATATACAGACCACATATGCCTTCATAAACATGTCTCTTCAGACCGATGTTGTATCTACCATTAGATGTTTATATTTCACATAAAGCCAACCAACTTATAACGGAAACCTTGTTTTATCAATGTTGTAGTAATCATCATATTCCGTTTAATAAATTCATCATAAGTGCAGCATATTCGCCCGATTCTCACTAATTGAGATATATAAACGCCATACGAAGGACCCGCGGGAATGTTGCTGCTCATAAAAGTCAATACGGAAGTTGAAACTATCTCTCTTATCATAGACGGTGGTGGTGCATTGTCCATCTTTTATTATAATGCCAACATACAAGTAAGAAACCATACCACTATTCTCGTTGTCTTCAACACAAGCTCAGATGGATATATCTCATTTATCACATTCTCAAAAGAGGGGTTATTTAAAGTGAGTAGATCGGCAATGTACCGAAAGGTGTTAGAAAATCCTCTCGCTTTAGACATATTACTACTTATCAGCCTTCTCATATATACGTACTCAAAGTGAAATACATATAAATTTGCCAATGAAGGTGCACCATCCGACCCCATAGGTATACCTATGCACTGACGAAACACCCTATTACCTACTGACACATATATATTGTCAATAAGATAGTAGACCATATCTATTAGCTGAGCTTTACTGATGTTAATTTCATACTTATTGTCGGTACTCCAGAAACATTTACCTCTCTTAGTTATCGATAAATACATTGCTCCTCTCACCTTAAAGGCATCTTCTATCAATTGTTTCATACTGCTCTTCAAGGAATGATGTGGTATGCTTGTATACAATGTGGAAAAGTCAAAGGTGTCCATGGTTCTAGCCGCCGAAGTATCGTTGAGTGTATGCATTGATTGTAAGACTAACTGCGCATTATCAATTAACCCTTTGGGCGCCATAGGTGTCTCCTTAAATAAGCAGAAATTGATGTATAACATATTAGCGCCTAGTATTATAGCCATATATAAATTCTTATGCACTTATGGAGGCTCTGTGCATATATACATATATGTAAATGCGCCCAAAGGGTTTTAACTCCCGTATTTTGTAGATACAAGACTCTATAAATCTCTCTAACAATACTCTTTGCCTGCACTACAATACTACAAGGAGCTCATGCTTGAGGACTACTTTGTTTGTACTAGACAGCCCCACTTGGCTCATAGTATGTACCATAATTACATGTGCTACAATAATAATGTTTGTACAAGTTCAACAGTATGTTGTACATGTATACCAGAACTGGTGCTTAAAAAGACTACGGAAATAAGCAGCCCACTTTCACATCTTGATGTTGGTGTAATTATCATTTATGATGGTATATGTGGCTTTATTACCCTTACATCACAAATCTCATTTACTACAAACACACTTACTGTCGTGGTGAGATTAACGTTGGCTCCATTCTTCAATAGAATGTCAACTATTTGCTTGTGCCCACCATCACAGGCAACACGGAGTGGAGTAAAACCATCCTGGACAGGAGGGAAATAAGAATGACAGCATGTGTAGCCTAAGCAGAGGTTATAGCTGGCCATGACCATGCAGACTGAAGTATACTGCTAAAATGAAGTATCTCAAAGTCATGGATGAAACAATAGCAGAAGCACCTAAGAGCTTCGATTTCAGTGATAATCCAGTGGGCCGAATCATCTCTCGTGTGTATGGAGTAATGTGGTAGCAGCTGCTATTCCTTGAGCTAAACCAGACAACCTGCAGCAACTATTAATAAGGGAATGGCTACTCGTTTAACAACCTACTGAAATTTTTTGCAAAAAATAGGTAAAGCAATCTCAGTGCTGTCAATAACATGTTTTGCAGTTATGCTATGTTTTGTATAAAGGCTAGAGTGTAGAACAGAAATTATGTAGGCCACACTTTTTCGCCACAACTGTCTGGTGTGGAAGTTGCCCACCATCTCATTGAGTATATGTACTGAATACAGGTTCCTCATCTATCATTGCATGCCATGGCATACATGAATTTGGTGCACTATATATTTCTTAATGCATAAGGATTCTAGGAGAACAATCACGTTTTTGCACTAACGCCTGATCCTGATATTTGCTTGGCCCAAAGATTCTTGCCTATAATGGTACTGCCAAGAGCATACTTATGTAGCTTCACTGAGGTATATAGGTATGTATCTCGTATATCATTGCTGACATGTATGACAGGACATAGCTACATGGATTTGGTAGCAATGTGTACACTCCCAGTACAGGTAAGGCTGTACTAATAAATTAGCATGTAGGCTTGTTCACTTGGTTTTTACGCCATAATTATATCTGGAGCGCAGTGCTTTTACGAAATTCGCCAAATTTAAAATCAAGCCAGTGTAGCGCTGAACCTGTTGGTATCGCTATTTTGCTGTCCCTTTGCACGTGGTGGCAGAAAACGTGGTAACAGACAGACAGACAGCATACCTAACAACCTGCAGATGAACCTTTGCTTGAGAAATGTGTCAAATTTGCTTCATTTGGAGTATTTTTGCTTGAAAATGCTGTGTGTCCATTCAAAATGTATAGGCATGGAGCATCACAGGTAAGCACAAAAAGAAGGATTTTGCAATTTTCTGGTTGGTGGGATAGGCAGTATTTTTGCTTGATTATCAAGCAAAAAGCTGGATGGTTGGTTAGTATGAGACAGACAGACAGACAGACTGACACAAAAAAGTACCGTTACCCTCGCTGCACATGTGCGCCAAGGGTTAAAGAGGTCTCCCAAAGTCACAATAGCGGAAGCACTTAATAGCTTCGATTTCAGTGATAATCCAGTGGGCCAGAATCAACTCTCGTGTGTAAAATGTGACAGCAGCTGATATTCCTTGAGCTAAACCAGAAACTAGCATGGACTATTCAAAAGGGAATGGCTACTCGTTTAACAAGCTACTGCCATTTTTTTGCAACAAATAGGTAAAGCAATCTCAGGAAAGCGCTGTCAATAACATGTTTGCAGTTATGCTATGTTTTGTATAAAGGCTAGAGTGTAGAACAGAAATTATGTAGGTTAAACTTTCTCACCAAAACAATGTGGTGAGGAAGTTGTGCACCATCTCTTTGAACATCCAGGGGGATTCCTTGGCTTCCTTGGAACCCAAGGAATCCCCCTGGATGACAGGACATACATGAATTTGGTAGCAATGTGTACACTCCCATCAATTTCTAAGCATAAGGATTACGTTTTGCACTCCTTCACCGAAATGGCCTGACATTTACTAGGCGCAAAAAGGGTACTGATAAGAGCATACTTATGTAGCTTCTCTGCGGAAATTAATGAATATCTCAAGTCTTGTCACTTATTCCATATATGTCACGTGATAACGAGACACCTTGGTTCATGTTTGTCACATGTTGGACTACTGTTCAGCATAGACAAGATTCATACTCTACTGTTCTACTACAGAGTACTGTAAAGGTAGCAGTGTATATACCTTATCTGGTTGGTTTAGGTCAGCATTTGCCTCTATCAGAAGGCGTATAATATCAATGTGACCATTCAATGCAGCATATAGAATGGCAGTTCTTCCATCCTAAGTGAAATATTAATCATGTTGTTACAAGAAAACATAATAAAACACATGAAGGATATTGACCATGCACTAGAAACATGGCTGAACTAGAAACATGAAGCCAAAGTATTTAATGGCCTATCAAGACCAACCTCGTGAGTGTACAGCACGTCCCTTTCCTGGTTTAATTGTACCGTGGGTGACTCAAAGGCAACGACCAGGAACGAAGCCAGTTCGAGGCGGTGCTGGTCGTCTCTTGCCGCGACTCAACGCTGCTCTGATGTGGCGAGAACGCTACGCAAAGGCCAAGACACAACTGCTACAACTTCTAGGCGTAAGAATGCAGCTGTTAACTAGGCTGATTTAGTTCCTTGCATCACTTTAGGTGGCTATCACATGGCTACGCACAGACGTGGGCTGCCAACAGCCTCGCAGAGCCGTGCTAGCTTACGTTCTAGCCCTAAGATACGCTTCTGGTATATACACGTGTCTCCCTCCACTGTGCCTGAAAAGCCCAGTTTGCCAGCCGTTTGTAAAACTGTCTTTTGAAAACTGGGCTTTGTGAGCAAAAGTGTTCTATTTATGACGAAAAAAGCACTGGCGGTGCCTTTGATCAGCCCACGTAAAAAGCAATAAGAGATAGAAACCTTATCTTGAGAATTAACATCGGTATGACCAGTGAGCTCTCTCTTGACAACATCAATATTCCCAGTCTTAGCAGCTCTCAACAAAGCAGCCTTTCCTTCCTATTAGCCATGATAACACAAATAGTAATGAAATTAATAAACATATTAAAACTCACCAAAACCCACTTTTTCAGGTGTGAAGCAACAACCAGATTCTGTTTCGTATGAGAACATTCAAGTCTGTCCTCAGCCACTAAGGTGGCGTAGTGGAACCCAGTAGCTTCCAGATCACAACTCGGACAGCTAAAGGCTACAACTGGAGTTGTTGCCTGTCCATAGCGATACAGTTTCAATACTTCAGTCATTGTTGACTCAATTGCAATACGAACATCGGAACATGTCTCCCTCGAAACACTTGCAGCATTCCTGACAGAGAGACTGAGGTGCTTTGCAGAACAGGAAATCTTGAAACTCACTGCAGGAGAACCAACTGTAAACTCAACACTGTTGCGATGAAAGGTGTCGTAGTTTATCTTCCATGGGGTTTTGGTGTTCATTTGTTGCTGTACTATTGCTGTTATTGTGGCTCTACCGAGACCAATAGGGAGCACAAACCCTTCCATCGTGAAGTAAACAGAGTTCTTCCCAACACCACTGACCTCTCTATTCATTGGCAGCATACAGGTGAGATAGTACATGGGATGTTGGGCAGTTGAGTTTGGATGACGACACATCACTAGCAGGTCAAGTGCTATCTCGATTAGACGATCTCTTGTTATTGACTTGAAATGCAGTACTACATCATTGATATCTTCATCGTCGACAACTGCTCTCCCAGAGAGAGGCTTCAAGAAGGCCCTTCTCATCAGGTGGGAGAGAGCATTGATCAGTACTTGAGGTTTGATGATAACCACATCGCGGAGGTGTTCAGTTTCATATAACCTTATGGCTCCGACTTTATTGTGAAGGAATTTGAGACACGGTTTGAATGACTGTTGCTCGACTCCACACTGCCGAGCTATTTCCTGGCACTGACTCAGTGAAATCATTGGTCGTGTCTCAGACACGTTCTGCAGGACTACTCCTGTGAACAGCCACGAGGTGGGGGCCTTCACTCTCAAATGACTGCCATACACCAGGCCTTGGGTTGCCCTGCGAATCACAGCAAAGTCCTCGTCATTCTCCAGAGAAGAGAAGTTGTCCACAGCAAAGACGATGCTGTCAGCACTGCAACGCTGGACAATGTTGGCTTTATACTGTGGAGTGTGTCGGATCAGTTCAATCAGGTCTCTGTTGACGGCCTCTATTCTCTGAGGGGACACCTGGTCCTTGTGTGTGCCAATGAAGAAAACACACGAACGATTCTGGAACTCTCCATCTCCAGACACGTCCTGTGAGTCTTTCTTGGAGCCCCGTACACCAGAACTGTGAACTGGCACACTTATCAGAGACTGACACAGCATCTCACCTACAGTATGTGGTGATTCATATGTGATCGGGTCACCATCAACAGATGGGAGGTACTCCAGAGGCTGAATGGAGTGAAGGTCGTGCACCAGATTGAAGATGATGTAGACTGTGTTGCTCTCTGCAATCAGTAGAGCCAACAGCTCCTGGTACTCGGGCTGGCCTCCTGTGTCTCTGCACAGTACATACGAGGCACTGTCTATCTTCCTGCTGAGTTGTGTTTGTTTCATACTGATTAATGCTTTATTCATTACATTGGAGGCTGAGGGTAATTGCCCCTCTACGTTGCCAGACTCTTCAATGTGTGTGGAAGCTGGCACATTTTGCGGCTGATCTTGCTCGCTCTGTTGCGTAGGTTGCTGTCCTTCTGTGTTTGGCAAGACTGACTCAGTGTCTGTGGTAATGGACTGCTCTACAGCTTCATTTTTCACCTGAGCCAATTTACTCTGCTGAAGATCCGGCTGCCCGTCTGGTTCGGGTGAACCTGGTTTTTTATTCTGCTGTTCAGGTACTGTGGTGCTAGAGAAATCTTGAGGTGATTCTTGTATGAAGAGATGTCCGTGCTGAGTTACCAATGCAACAAATCCCTCCATTTCCTCCTCGGCTTGAATCCTCCTCCAGGCAAGTTCTGAGACGTGCAGAACAAAGCCACAGCTTCCCCTAATGTCCAGTCTAACACTTCCTTCAGAACTGGTGATGTCAGTACTTGGAAGAAGTCTCTCTGGAATAATGCCCTGTAAGCGTTTCCAAAACGAACTCTTCCCAGAACGAGGGATTCCAGTGAATACAATCTGCATCATGTTTAGCTCTGCCTCTCGCTCAGAGCCTAATGTGACAAAATTGAGCCTTGTTATCAGTAGCTAATTATCTGTCAAGATAAATATGACTATTAGTAGTCAACCAAGAAACACGCTACAGAGACACCCTGTAGTAAAGCAATGTGCACCATATTACAACTACGATGAGCTGTAGCCCCACCCAGCAGATAATGACAATTACAAAGCAGGTCAGGTAGATTTTTGCTTCGGTGTCGACTCTGGGACATTCAGTTCACCACTACTTACTGCTGCGACGTGCCTCTAATGAACGAGAGGGCTAATCTCGGACAAAACTACCTGATGACTGCTCACGTGGCACTCGGAGGCATATCGTAGGGCAAGGGGTTGCAGTTTGGGTGGGGGCAGGAAGGACTGGAACTACACCAGTCTTGCAGTTGTTATACAGGCGTGCTCTTCAGTTGGGTGAAGTGTGGACTCAAACACATTGCTGTCTGCTATGAGCAAGCAAGTCTAGTCAGCTGCAATGGCTTACCAGTATTTATTTACTGAAGCTTTGTTGGTGAAAATGTGCACTCTCCCCAATCCAGACTGTTACATAACTTGGAACACTCTTACTCATTGTCATGCAATCACCATTGTGCCTTTGTACACCACAAACATGACACTCTATCTCTGTGTCTCTAGAACGTTCTAGAAGAATCACCTCAATTCAGTGTTTCTCCTCAAACGATACAACGTATTCAGCGTCGGATAAACGTCAAAAAATATGTTGGGTTTTCTCGAAACTGGGAGTTACGGCGTGAAAACTAAGTGAACGAGCCAATAATAATTACGTAGCTAGCACGGGCTTACCTTGAGATGTGCGTTCTCTGTTGCTCCGCGTAACTTGGAAGCACCAGAGGTTGCAATGAGGGGCGTGTATCGACTCTCGCATATTAGCATAGCTAGCCCGTTACCGACTCTCAGCGACCTGGTAGGAGACCCAGCCCATCAATTGGCAGTACAACACATGCGCAAGATATTCTAATCCCGTACCAAGCCTATTGTTGAGCTAAAACATGGCAGATGCACAGCGAAAGATGTGCCTCACTTGGTAGCATGCTTACCTCGTCTGCAGCCTTTCACAGAAGACTGTATAGAGTAACCTATCAATTATCGGCACCCTCACATTATCGGACGGCCGTGGAGACGTAATGGTATTAGTTTTTGTTACATATACCTAAGCTAATACTATCTAAAACCAAGTTGCTGCCTCGAAGCATCCGGCCCTGACACTCACTAAAACTATGGTGTCCGATGGTCCCAACCATCGGACGATAATACCAAATATCGGACACGGCGCTTGCGTTCGAGAAGGCAGCAAGCTAATCGAGTGAAACCATGGTCAGCAACTAGGCCTACCTTCCTTTTACAAAACATGTAAATACGAGCTACGTTAGCTTTTCCGTTACTTCAGGGCAGGCGTAATTTTTTGCGCAAAAACATCCTCCAATTATCGGACAGGTCCCTGGTGCTTCGCGGGTGTGAAATTCGCTACGAACGATTATAAAATAGCTGTCTTTCAACGTTAGAAGAGTCTATTCGTGTATAGTACATGTTTTTCCCCCAGTGCTTTGTTCTTCTCGCAGGACAACGCCCCCGCAATACTTAGGGATATAAGCCAGCTATAGACAGTGGAGCTCAACAACTCAAATCTTGATGTGAAAAGTAGCCAGCAATAGCTGGGTCATTGGTGGCTAAGAAAGTGATATGTGAACAATGGAGAAATCAATGGCAAATTTTGCAAACCCACTGAACTTCGTGAGTAGAAGAGAAGACTTCATCTGGTATGTCCATGCATTCCTTATGATACCAAACATGGCATTCATCGCACTGTACCCAATTAAAGCGATCACTGTGTGGCATTCGGCATACACAGTGCAGCTCAACCTTGGTCAGGTTACTGGCTTCTGCTAGTCCTCGACCAACGTGCCGTCAAATCAGACACCAAATCTATGGAGGTCAACCAGAAACTGACAAAAACCTGACTGGTACAGCCACAACCTTACACTGCTTTCAACCGAACGACCAGACCCCACCTCAGTAGATGAAGTCAATTCAAGTCCTGATAAACACGTGGAGAAAGGCCACGGAAAAAGAAATGGCATCTCTTCAATCGAATGAAATCTGGGAGTTGGTAGAGCCGCCACCAAATCGAAGGATCATTGGCAGCAAATGCGTTTTCAAGAGAAAAGTCAATGCAGATGGAGAAGTGGAGAGATACAAGGCCCGACTGGTTGCTCAAGGCTGCACTCAGAGGTTCGGTCTCGATTATGAAGAGACCTTCAGTCACTGTTGTTCGCTTCGAATCCATCAGATCTGCTATAGCGTTGGGGGCTCAACACAAGCTGCAGCTACACCAGATGGACGTATCCACTGCCTTACTTGGAGCAGACTGGGCTGGCGATGTTGGAGACAGAAAATCAACCTCTGAGTACTTGTTCCTTCTGGGAGGTGCTGCTATCAGCTGGAAGAGCAGCAAACAGACCTGTGTGGCTCTCTCCACTGCCGAAGCAGAGTATGTTGCACTGGCTGCTGCATCCCAAGAAGCCATTTGGCTTCAGCAACTCATGGGAGACCTGTTAAACGAGAGCATCCGAGAAACAACGATCCTCGAGGACAACCAGTCTGCCATATGCCTTGCCAAGAACTAGAGCATTCAGGGAAGCACCAAACATATAGACATTAAAATACCACTTTATCCGTGATGCTGTGGAGGCTGGAAAGATCAAACTGGTATACTGCGCTTCAGAAGACATGATCGCTGACATGGGTGTAGTCATGCTCACTAAAGAGCTCTATCAGACAATTCACGAAACTCAGAAGACTGGCTGGGGTTAGTGAATTGGGTTGGAGAGAGAGTGAGGAGTGTGGTGAAAATGTGACTCTCACCAATCCAGACTGTTACGTAACTTGGAACACTCTTACTCATTGTTATGCAATCACTATTGTGCCTTTGTGCACCAAGAACATTACACCTGTATCTCTGTGTCTCTAGAACGTTCTAGACAAATAGCCTCAATGCATAATAAGTCTGTGTTTTTTTCACTCAGCAAATAATATTCTTGAAAGCCATCAAGGTTAGACTGCATACCCTTGTACACTGATTTTTTACGAATGCTTTGTCATGACTCTAAATAAGTTATACGCTTGTCGTATTTAGATAGCCTTGGGAGACCTTTTTCATGACTCGGAATTTACTCTGGTTGTTAAGGACTGTCAGCAGAAGCTTTATCAGAAGTTGCAACTACGTACTACGCCAACAAACACTTTAAAATTATGGAGGTAGAGCACGACGAGTGACATTGCCGTCAGTGCATGGATAAAATCAGATACCTTTGATGCTTTGTGTCCCGTGGTATGAAACACGGACACACACCAAGACCTATAAATGTCATTGCTCTCTTATTTTCTCCGAGGTTCTGATGTCTTGGTAGGTACAAGGTTGTATATTTCCAGTTAAGGAGGCGATGGAGAAAGTCGCCAGGGAACTGCAGTGGACTTGTCGGTTACACAGTAGAAAGTGTGAAAAATAGTCATTTTTTTGCGCCATTGAACATCTAGGGGTAATACTATTGGATAGTGGGGCTGTGTGTTGCGTTGTCAATAAAAATGAGCGGATGCATTTAATTAAGCCTGTTCAAATGGACGTTTGTCAATTTATTATGTCATTCTTTTTTCACACACCTGTACATTGCTCCCAGCAATTATAATGCAGCACTGAAGTAGCTCAGATTAAAAAAAAGGTTGAGCATGCTTATGAGTTAGTGGCTTTAAGGGAAATGGTTCCTCAGGAAAATTTTTATATTATGCAAGATTACAAAATACCAAGTTACTTAGAACTAAAGCGCAAGCTATCTGCACACAAAAATCATGCGCATGTGAAAACTACTATAATACGCATTGAAACACCAATATGCATGAGTGGGTCGCTAATTGATTGACTGGGGCATGCTGTTGATTCATGCATGGTTTCCTCATAGCTCATTGACAGTTCGACAGGTGATAGTGTTTTAGGCATTGCGGTAGCTACTAAAATACTCATCTTCCATCGTAACTTTTGATGCCTCCACAGTACATAACACTGGGGGAATCTAAGCCCGTGGTAATATGCATATTCGCTTCTTCACCTACTTTTCACATCATAAAACACTGGCATCAAAAGCAAGTCAACAAGCCAATATGCAAATTAGCACAGGTTTACCTCGACCGCATCCATTCTGTGTATCTTGAAGGCACAATAAGTCACAACGAAGGACATGTATCGACTTCCGCATGCTATCTACAAGACTGTGCCAGACTCTCCGCGAGCTACTAGCGGGACACCACGAGTAAAGGAATAAAAAGCCCAGCCCATTATTGGTGGTATCGCGCATGCGCCGAGGGTTTACACTTTAGTGCTTTTCATTACTGTCAGAAATGATTTCAATATTATTTACACGCTGCCTAGATCCTCGTCCATTATCCGGTATTCGCTGCACTCTTCTGTGCCTGACCAAGGCTGTACCTCTTCTGGTTCCCAGGTGCAAGTTGTAAATAGGATGGCTGAAATAGTCATTTTGTGCTCGCTCCCGCTCGCCAAAAATGCCAAGCATTCACCGACTATATAGTACTATGCAAGAGTACAATATACCGAGTTACTAAGACCTAAAGCCCAATGCCCTCTGCACACTAATAACATGTGCATGTGAAAACTACTATAATATGCACTGAAACACCAATATGCATGCGTAAGTCCCACACTGATTGATTGGGTCAAGCTGTTGATTCATGCCCTATATCGTTGAGTTGATAGCGCATTAGGCATTGCTGGACTCGATCTCGTCCTCCGCTGTTAATGCTCAGTACACAATGCTGGCAGAATGCAGCCGATATAAGCCATTGGCTTGTCCGCCTACATTTGATGCCATAAGTATCTTAACGAAAATCTCCAGTTTCAAATGAAGTCTCAAGTCTGTTAGTATCGCTACTTGGCAGCTTCGTTGCGCACTAAGGCAGAAAAGACTAACAAACATCCTGACACACAGACCAAATGCTGTAACCCTCGCTGCACATGCACGCCGAGAGCAAATAACACACCTCCTAGGAACTTCTCTTGTACTGCTTTGGCTGCTTTGATGTCTCCTATCATATTGAGGGCCTGGTGCAGTAGACTCCATGATGCAAGAGGATGTGTTGTGTACCACAGCTGAAGTATGGCTTCTTTTTGCTCTTTTATGCTCTTATGTAACTGTCTAATTTTGTGAAACTTGGTTTGTGGGTCACGAATTCCCAGCAGCACTCCGAGACCCTCATGATCCTGTACACTTTCTGTCATTGACAGGACATTGGCCATTGTAAAACTTTCATCTGCAGGAGAGAGAATATTTAATGTTCAAACCTTCCAATTTAAAACAAGATCCTTAAAAGAGGGCTGATTACATAACAATTACGCATAAACAAGGTTGTAGCGACTCCAAATACCATCCGACTGATTCAATACACATACAAAGTACCTTATATATGTTCTACGTAAGTTCTCGAATGTTCCATGCACGTGTACATAGGTCAGGGCCGTACACGTGTATAGGTCAGAGGTCGTGCACGTGTATAGGTCAGAGGTCGCCACATCACTCCCCCCCCAGTGAGCTAGTGAACGAAGCTCATTAGTCGTTTAGGGAAGTGGACACGTCTGCCAGAGCGAGTGGTCCGAGTAGGCTCCGACAATGGTGTTGGTGAAGTAGGCTGCGAAAGAGAACTGGAATCCGTATCCCCAGGTGTAACATCGAGATAGGCTGGTTTGAGACGGTCCAATGACACTGTGTCCTTGCGCCCATCATAGTCCAATGTGAAGTATTTCTCGGCTCTGTCGAGGACTCTATAGGGACCATTGTAAGTGTACTGGAGTGGCTTGCGCACCCTGTCGTTGCGGACAAACACATGAGTGCCTGAGAAGAGGTCCTTGTCAATGTGTACCTTGCGCTGTGGGTTGGAGCGGACTGGAGGTGGCTTTAAATTACGCATGGCATCCCGTAGACGTGCAACGAATGATGTCGGGTCCGTGATTCCAGACTGGGTTTTCTCGAAAAATTCCCCTGGAAGACGCAGCATTGTACCATAGAGGAGCTCTGCCACACTGGCCTGTAGGTCTTCTTTGAGTGAGGTACGAATGCTGAGAAGTGCCAGTGGCAGTATCTCCATCCAGTTACTCGTGTGATTCTGCCCTCTGAGGGAAGACTTGAGTTGGCGATGAAATCGTTCGATCATGCCGTTTGCGATGGGGTGATAGGCCGTCGCCCGGAGGTGTTTGCACCCTAGGAGCTGTGTCAAAAGCGCCCAGAGTCGAGACTCGAACTGTCGACCTCTGTCGGTGGTGACGGTTTCTGGCACACCAAAACGTGCAACCCAGCCACTAACGAAGGCTAGCGCGATCGTCTCGGCAGTGATGTCTGGTACAGGGGAAGGCTTCGGGCCAGCGGCTGAACCGATCGATGCAGGTTAGGAGGTAGCAGCACCCCCGAGAGGGTGGTAGAGGGCCGACAATGTCAATGTGGACCTGACGGAAGCGGGCGTCCGGAGTTGCGAAAGTCGACAGAGGGGTGACGGTGTGACGGTGGATTTTAGCTCGCTGACAGTGAAGGCACGACTTGGTCCATGACCTGATGTCCTTGTTCATTCCTGGCCAAACGAACCGCTCGGTGACAAGTTGCTGGGTTGCATTGATCCCTGGGTGAGACAGAGCATGGAAAGAGTTGAACACAGCCCGTCGGAAGTCGACTGGTACAAAAGGCCGGGGATTGCCTGTGCTGATATCGCAGACGAGTGTAGTAGGTGATGCTAAGTGTGGCACCGTGTTGAGCTGTAGGGATGAGGAGGGTGAACTCTGGAGTGCTCTGAGCTCTGGGTCTGTTGATTGTGCCTTGGCCATGGCCTCGAAGTCAACGGCTGGTGGCTGGGTCACGTGTAAAGCGTTCACAGATGCCCGTGAGAGCGCGTCTGCCACAGGGTTTGCACTACCACTCACATGCCTGATGTCGGCCGTGAACTGAGAGATGAAGTCAAGGTGACGCGTCTGTCTGGGTGTGTATTTGTCTGAGTGGGTGGACAGTGCAAAGGTTAAGGGTTTGTGGTCCGTCAAAACAAAAAACTCACGTCCTTCGACGAAGTGCCGAAAGTGCTTGATAGCCAGGTAGATGGCCAGCAGCTCTCGGTCGAAGGTGCTGTACCTTGTCTCTGCTGGGCGCAACTTCCTGGAGAAGTATGCAATAGGGCACCATCTGTTATCCATGTATTGCTGCAGTACGGCTCCAACGGCGCGATCTGAGGCGTCAGCCATAATGGAGGTTGGGGCATGGGGTTTGGGATGCACCAGGAGGGTGGCGTCAGCGAGAGCTTGTTTGATTGCGTTGAAGGCAGTGATAGACTCCTCATTCCAAGCCAAGTGACGAGGGGTACTCTCTGGCGAGCTGAGGAGCCTGTTGAGGGGTTCCAGAGTGTTGGCACAATTGGGGATGAAGCGATGGTAAAAATTGACGAGCCCGAGGAATTCACGTAGCTTCCTGAGCGATGTTGGCTGGGGGAAGGAACGAATGACACTGACTTTCTCTTGCAACGGCTGGATGCCTTGTGCACTGACACGGTGTCCCAGAAAGTCGAGTTCTGAGACCCCGAGAACACACTTTGCCGGATTGATGACCATGCCGTGGTCACTGAGACGTTGCAGTAGTTGTCTCAGATGCATCTTGTGCTCTTCCCGGGAAGTGCTGGCAATGAGGATGTCATCAATGTAAGCGTAGCAGAAAGTAAGGCCGCGTAGTACTTGATCAATGAAACGTTGGAAAGTTTGGGCCGCGTTGCGAAGGCCAAACGGCATGCGAAGAAATTCGAAGAGGCCAAATGGTGTTGTAACTGCAGTTTTTGGGATGTCTGATGGTTCAACTGGGATTTGGTGATATGCCCTGACGAGGTCGATCTTGGAGAACATCCGAGCTCCATGTAGTGACACCGCAAAGTCCTGAATGTGTGGAATGGGGTAGCGATCATGGACGGTTACGTGGTTCAGAGCCCGGTAGTCACCACACGGACGCCAGTCACCCCGAGGTCTTCTTGGGCACCATATGGAGGGGTGACGCCCAGCTGCTGGAGGATGGTCTAATGATGCCCAAGTTCAAGCATGTGGTTGAATTCTTCACGGGCGATCTTGAGTCTCTCTGGAGCGAGGCGTCTAGTCCTTCCAGCAACTGGGGGCCCTGTTGTGGTGATATGATGTGTGACGTCATGCTTGGTTGGCTTTGCCACGTTGCCGGGTTGAGAGACCGCTGGGAACTCGGCCAGAATAGCTTCGATGTCGTTAGCTGGTCTCCTGGGGAGCAGCGTTGGGCTTAGGGATATCTCCTGTGACCTGATTCCCTGTACCACGAAACTGGTAGTGGGGTCCACCAGCTTGTTGCGTTGTAGATCTACCAGCAGTCCGAAATTCCGCAGGAAGTCTGCTCCTAGGATCGGCGTTGACGTTTCTGCGACAATGAAAACCCAGCGGAATGTGCGGCGCAACCCAAGGTTGAGCGTGTGAGAGCGTGTGCCAAATGTTCGGATAGGAGTGTTGTTTACGGCTTGCAGAGTGAGGCCTGCGCGGGGGTGCTTACGTTCCTGTGGTGTTGGAGGGAGGACACTCACTTGAGCACCGGTATCGATGAGGAAACGTAGGCCTGTGTCTCGGTCTGTAATGTAAAATAGGCGACTTGGTTGTAGGCCAGTGACGTTTGTCGCCGCTAACGACTGGCCGTGTCGTTTCCCGACTTGTCGCAAGGAGGGGTGCAGTTCCGGGCTCGGTCTCCGAAACGTCTGTGATACCAGCAGAGAGCAGAGGGTGTGGAAGACGGGGGTGGCGGTGATCGCAGTCGTGGTCGACGCCGTCCAGGTGAGGAAGAATGCATACGCCTACCCGGTGATCGGCTTCTAGCGGAGAGAGTAGAGACGAGGTCAGCTAATCGTTTGACTTCTGCACGCAGGGAGTCCACTGTGTCCGCAGAAGTGACTGCGGACAGGTTGGGCGGAGCGGTGTCTACGATCCTGTCCGCTAGCTCTGCGATCTCTTCCAGGCTCCTGTCTGCTACGGACGAGGCTAGCGCCGTGCGAACGTTGATGGGCAGGCGTTGGAGGAAGAGTTCACGAACGAGGGGACCTTCCGCTGCGGTGGCGCTGTCGCCGAGCAACTGTTGCATCCGTCGGAGTAGTTGCGTGGGCTTGCGGTCGCCCAACTCCAAGGCGTGGAGAAGTTGCTGGAGTCTGCGTTGCTCGGGGAGGCAGGTTCGCTGAATGAGTTGCTGTTTCAGGGTGTCGTACGGGTTGTCGGGCACGCGAAGGATGATGTCGCGAACTTCGGTGGCGAACTCGGGTGATAGTGAAGCGACCACGTAGTCGTATTTCGTCCTCTGCGCAGTTATGCCGCGCGTGCTGAACTGCGTCTCAATCTGGGCAAACCAGACGTCTGGGTCAGCCGGCCAGAAGGGCGGGAGCTTGAGTTGAACTGCAGCTGTGACAGCTCCTGCGTCTCTAGCTCTAGCTCTGTCATCGAGGGCCATCGTTGCGTGTTCGGGTCACGTCGTGGTCACCAAAATGTAGCGACTCCAAATACCATCCGACTGATTCAATACACACACAAAGTACCTTATATATGTTCTACGTAAGTTCTCGAATGTTCCATGCATGTGTACATAGGTCAGGGCCGTACACGTGTATAGGTCAGAGGTCGTGCACGTGTATAGGTCAGAGGTCGCCACAAGGTCCTTAAAATGACTAAATAACAATGATGCGACACTGTAGCTGTATATTTCACCATTCTAAGTAGGCTAAAGAGAATAAATCATGTACGTAGCACAAGTTTTATCATGCAGGCTCCTACCCAACTACTGTAGTGCACCTGATTGATGGTCTCACCATCATTGTTCAGGTGATAATAAAAACTAGGTCCTAAAGGCAGAGCCTCTATAGGCAACGCAATTGATTATTGCAGTGAGTACTGTAGTACAATGTATGACTTAACAAATGCATACATCACTACACACTTACGTAAACAAGGGTTAAGCAGCATCAGTGACTAGCATTACAAGCACTGCTACAATAGATAATCGTCCTCAGAGTAACTTTCATGCACCTCATGGTGTGTTAAACAGGAAAACACTGAGGTAGTATTGCTCGTTGGCTTTTTAATCGTGTATTATGCCCTTAATCTTAAACACAGTGGTATCAGGAAAATCGATTTACGCAACTGCAGTTCTGAAGCCATATGTTTCACTCTTTTGTCCTAGCTTGTAGTGGCGGAATAGCAGTAACAGAGAGACTGAAAGAGAGAAACTCAGACAAACAGACAAACCGTCGAGTGTTAATAACTGCAGGTATGAAGTAAATACTTCGGCTTGACATTGCCATGGTTACAGCAACATTGTCAGTGGCATATCCAGGGGGGTTTCTTTGGTTGCAGTGGAAACCACCTTTTTGACAAAACTTCATGCGGTTCAGGCCACGGGGCGCCACGTTAATGTTAATTGCATTTGGGTGCTATACCTGCTCGTGCATATAGCTAAGCTGTTCATCGTCCGATGGCTAAAATGATCAATGTCTACTCGTGACATATCATCCTTTCGACTGCTGCTTCAGTGAGCACAAAATGATAAATACTCTACATGTACATGCAATGTTATGCACTATGCATGCGTAAAAATGTGTACTTGAAGGCTGGGCATGCAATGCTGGGTGTTATACACTCACGGGACAAGATTCCGTTCACTTAGTCACAGCCACCGAAAACAGTGGCAAACCATCGGCTGGTATACATGTTTCGAATGAAACGTACTGCACAGGCACACATGCAGGTAACAAGGACAGACTGGGGACGGGGTCGGAGCTACTTGTGGGGGGGGGACGGGATGATCCAACCGCCATAGATTTACTACTAGAATGATCTTGCTCTGACCACCTAAATTTATTAAACCATCCATCTCACTCTGTCCTCTTGACAATAGCCGATAATTAAACTTTACAATAGAGTTTATATATACTTGCTCCCCCTATTATTATTTTTGCCCATTATATTACATACAGTTCCTTTCATGCTCAAACAAGGGCTAAGCAGCATCAGTGAGTAGCATTTTGAGTGCCGCTAGATTAGATAATCGTCTTCAGAGTAACTTTCATGCAACTAATGGTGTGGTATACTGGAAAACACTGAGATAACATTGCTCATTGGCTTTTCGTGCATTATGCCATCAATATTAGACACAGTTGTTTTCGGAAAATCTCGCTATAGGCAATAGTATCACTCTTTTGTCTTCTCATAGCCTGTAGCGCCAGAATAGCGGTAACAGAGAGACTGCAGACAAAAAGACAGACAATTACCCAAAAACCACCGAAGGTTAATAAATACAGGTATCAAGTAAACACTTCTGCTTGACACGGCCATGGCTATACAAATATTGTACTAATGTGACAGCAGCTGAAGTGAGGCACAAACAGATAGTCAAGGCTGGAAACTAAATTTAGCTCCTGAAATGGCTGCATGAATTTAAAAGACAAAAACTGACATTTGAAATTTAATACATAACACTAATACTAGCCAATGTAACAACAGAAGCCTTACAACTTTCACCAGGGAAGGGTACAATGAAAGTATTGACCTCAGACATTAGAAACTTTGGAAACTGCCTTACTCTGTACAGTACTACACATGGTTAAGGGTAACTCAGAAAAGATTGCAGATTACGTAGTAATCTATATAGGGCAGTGTTTGGGCTAGAATTATCAGCCCAGATAGTTTCGAAGATCATTGGTTCACTTGAAAAAATTACTAACACACATAAGGATATTTAAAAGCTGCCGTAGGCAAAACAAATTTAAATCGTAAGTGGGTATAAGCTATAGCTCTTTCAGTCCAGATTGTAAGGCTTAAGGCTTTTGAAAAAAACTACGTAAACAAAAACCTAGTGGATGTGTATCATACAAGGTAGTGCATGAGCTCAATTCCACGCTTCAGAAAGACTACATATCAAAGCCAAAAAACCTTGCGAAGTGTACGTTTATTGCACTTAAACCTGTAACGAAGACTAGCCAAGGGAACGACAACTGGTTACCTTGATTAGAGAGTAGTTTCAGTTCCTTCAACCTCCGCAGTGCCCCATCTAGAGTGGAGAGTAAAGAGCTATGGCCAATTTCTGCCAGGAGGCAGTTGGGTTAGAGAGCAGCCAGAGTTTCATTCCTGTGAGAGGGTGGCTGTCTTCTCTTGTGTGTCGATGTGGGACTCCCAGCTCCCTCTCCAGAGTGGGAACATGTGTCTGGGAACTGAGTCCTCCAAACATTCTTCACATTAGCCACTGTCAGAGTCACCTCTGCAGATATACAACAACTAAGAGTCATCGTTCTCCACTCTAAATCAGTAACTAACCAGGAGGAGACTTCATGTAGTGAAATAGGGAGTCAATGGATCTGTCTTCAAATGAGTGATATAGACACAGAGCTATCTTTTTCCAAGACGCTTCAAAGTATGGCTCTTCTACATAGAACTGTATGTTTTTCTATAACAGTTTCCCTTCTGGCAATGCATAGGTGCTCGCAAAATTGCCTAAAATCTTCAAACTTCTTCAATACTTCGTGAGCCAAGACTGCCGTCAGAGGAGCATCTGTAAGGACGTCAACTGTAATCCTCAAACATCAAAGAGAAGTTTGTATTACCTTCACGAACATACTGTTCCATCAGGTCAACAAACTTGCACTGCTTGCATTCATTATGTCTGATCAGCAACTTTCTCAGGTGCTTCCATGTCAGATTTTTCTCCAGGAAGAAGTTGGAACCATTCCAAGTCTTTCTTCCTCATCACCACCCATTGCTTCAGGAGACATGCCGAAGGTATCAGATACCCTGTCTAGGTATATGACCTTCTTGAATACTCGCATCAGATGGACAGAGTCATGAGATGACCTAATGAATAAAGGATATAACCCCAATATCATCAATTTTAGTGGTATAAAATACCTTCCAAGGAAAGTCAACTGCTTTTATATCAACACTGGGGACAATGTGTTTGTGACATCCTTGTCATGGGTGTCTGGAAAGAAAGTCAACTTTGAACAGTGATCAACACATCTGGTCCACTCACCAAGGGATGTCAACAGCACAAGAGTCTGAGAGACTTCTCTTTCCCCAGAGAGTGAGGGCATCTCTGAGAGGAGTTACTGGATCTTCGTTGATCCTCCATCAGCCACAGTGATAACATGTGGCTCATCTTATGACAATCCTTCATAGTAGCTGTCAATAGCAGCCAGAGTTTCTTCGGATCTAGCAGCGTCAAGGAAGATATCCTCACGTCTTTAACGTACAGTAGGCATTCCCTCAAAACACGCACAAAGAACTAACATAATTCACAATTTCATTAGAAGCTGACTATACCTTTTTGACAGCTGTGCTGCAGT
>CASHTH010004331.1:0-29413 GCA_030341885.1 Geodia barretti
TTATCATCGACGTGCTCTGCATCAATTGTCGAGACGCGAACAGACAACCTTCTTTGTGTTGCAAAGAGCATGTACGTTGATGGAACACAGTCAAGAACTGCAGTGCTGGCAACTAATTAGGCGGAGAGCAAATGGGCACACCTGTCCTGCCAACTGACACCAATCTGTGGGAGCAGGAGTACTGGTCATAGGCAAACATGGCACGTTATCTTAGTCTACTGGCCTCTACCATGGCCCTCAGCACGTTCTGCTCTTGGCTGTCATAAGCACCATATGGGTAGTAGGCAGAATGAACAGAACCGAAATCTGTAACGTCAGCAAGTTAAGCTTATGGCGTGCTTCTATCACGACTCGGCTGATAACATTCCCTCGAGTCACACTACATCATGACAATCTGTGATGAGGCAGGGCGCAGACTTCTCCAACAATCATTCAGGCATAAGGCATTTAGGCGTACATCATCATGCTTGAAGGCACCCGTAGGATGAGTCGGTTGGCTATCATACATAATTTTTTGTACTAAATAGCTCTGTGATAGTATCATGCAATGTGTTCTCATTGAATATGTACGTAAAGCACTAAAGTGCAACCTCGGCAGTAACTAGGGCCGATGATGAGAGCATCGCTAGAAGTATGCTAAGGGCGTCAGTTGTGTCGTGACAAGTTGAGGGAGAACGATGCGACAGTATGTCCATGACTGTACGGAACTTACCTGTACTCTATCCAGGTGAATTGCTACAGATGACACGATGGTGATGATTCAATAAGATCCTGGGCGATTTAATCATTTGGTTGGGTGTTGATTCATACCCTTGCGACGCTTCGGCATGCCTTACTTGCTAGTGTGTTTTGGCTATGTGAGTCTGGGCCGAGCATGTCCATATGTCGTACGTTTATTTCTCTATTACTCTTACTGCCTACTTCCTATTGGTTTTGTTGCTATTCATTAACATCTCTCCCACAAGCCATGATATAAATAGTGGACGCTAAATGTATTGGTCCACAAGTATATCCTTATATCATGCATAATACAGTCAGTCCAAGCAGGCTAAGCTCAATGCATCCATCCAGCATTACATCGGCCATCTTTGTATATCTCAGTTTTAGTTGTAAAAAAGTGAACGTATAGGCACCCCCCAAGAGTAACTTGCTACACTACAAACCCCTTTATTCGAGCTATGTTTATGAGTCTCTGGATCAATTTAAAAATGCAACATCCATAATTTCTTAAGAATTTTTCATTACGAACTATATAGCTACGTATAGCTTGAGACGGTTACAGTATAGGCTGTCGCTCGGGCACTCGCTAAGGGCCTACGTGGAAAGCATGCTGGTGTAACACTGCACCAATTGACGATAGAGAGTCTAGTGCTACATCAGATGCTACTAAATAAATGAAATCAAATAGAAGCGATTGCTGATACTGATCATTGCGGGTCAGTCCGATGTCTACTAGTCGTTTAGGTGTAGCCTTCCGTCATTCTAGGGATAGCGATGTAGACCTCAAACTGGGTGGATTGTCGATATATCCTACCTACCGCGCAATACGTCGCTAGTTGTTCGAATCCTTGGCTAGGAGTTTTATAATTGATCTATGAGTTTCTCGTGTGTTGCTATTTCTTACAGAGGTGGTCTTGTGCATCTACGATAGCAGCAGTACTGCCATAGCACATGCGAAAACATTGAAAAAGGTAGTAGTGATGTCTCATGCTAAAAATCCGATTGCGGCCTATGTGGCGATACTGGTGCGACGCAGGCCGTTCGGTGCATTCTAATTTCGCTTGTTGTTGTGTCCACCGTGACTCATAGCCATAGTCTTCCTTCGTAAACCAGTAGAGGTGATGAAGTACATCTATGATGTGTGTCGCAGGAAAATTGACACTAATATGCGCATATCATTATTGGCCTGTATACGATCTCGATAGGAGAACCACTCACCGATGCAGCTACCCTGTGTTGGAACCGAGAAAAATTGATACATTGACGGGTTAAACCATTGGTGTTGTTTATGTGCATGCGAACAACTGTGCACTGTGAAGGGAGCGTGCGCTAGTTCAGCAAAGTATCATTACACTCATGGCAAAATCTGTCTATCTACAAAAGAGTACAGTTCTTATAGTGACCGATCACGTGGTGCAACCATTCGTTCTCGAATGTTCACATAAACATAACGTGATTACATAACCTCACACACGCAGGTACGTGACATGATTATATAGTAGTCCTCCACATCCCCCCCTTGTTTGGCATCAAACCGAGTTTGATGCCTCATTAATGATACAGGAGAGGGCATCCGCGTTACCATTAGCAGTACCCTTGCGATATTCGACTGTGTACGAGTAACTTTGCAGCGAGAGACTCCACCGAGTGAGGTGCGGATTGGTGTCTTTGAGGCTGTCAAGCCATGCTAATGCTTTGTGATCGGTCTGAATAGTAAATGTCCGCCCTATCAAGTAAGTATGGAAGGCTTGGACTGAGAGCTTTATTGCCAAACATTCTTTCTCAATCGTAGAGTAATGTTGCTCGCGAGGTAGCAATTTCCGGCTGAAGTAAGCTATGGGGCGATCCGTTCCATCCTCGCCAGGACAGCCCCAACTCCTCTCTCTGACGCATTGGTTTACAGGAAGAAACGCTTCATGAAGTCTGGACTGCTCAATACTGGACATGAGCTAAGTGTCGCTTTTAGGAGTCAAAATGCATGATCACAGGCTGGAGTCCAAATGACCTTGTTTGGTGCCATTTTACGGGTGAGGTCGGTGAGTGGAGCTGTAATGGAAGCGTACTGGGGTATAAAATTTGCGGTAATACCCTGCCATGCCTAACAGCGAGCGAACCTGTGTCTTGGTGGTTGGAACAAGTATCTGCTATCTGCTGGATGGCCTTCACTTTGAGGTCCTGTGGTCTGACTTTACCGCTCCCGACTCGATATCCGAGATAGCCGCACTCCGCCATGGCAAATTGGCACTTCTTAATTTTCGCTGTTAGGCCCGCCTGCTGGATGCAGTCTAGGACGGAGGAGAGCTGGTGGAGGTGGGCATTCCACGCAGTGCTGAAGATAACGATATCGTCCATGTAGGCGCTCGCGAACTCTTCGAGACCCTCTAAAAGTTTGTCCACCATCCTCTGAAAGGTCGCTGGAGCCCCTTTCAAACCAAATGGCATTCTTGTAATAAGCCGTATGGTGTTGTGAACGCTGTCTTGGGTTTTCCTCTGCGACCGGAACTTGCCAGTACCCCTTCGTTAGGTCTAGAGTAGTGATGAATGTGGCGTTGCCGATGCGATCAATGAGGTTCTCCACTCTCGGCATTGGATATGCGTCCCCTGCTGATCTGGCATTTAGGCGTCGGTAATCAACGCACAGACACAGGCTATTGTCTTTTTTCCTCACGGTGACCATTGGCGACACCCATTCACTTGTGGACGGTTCAATGATGTCGCATGCCAGCATCTCTTTCAGCTCTTTGTGGACTTCCTCTGTGAAGGCGTGGGGTATCCTTTATGGAGGAAGGCGAACTTGGGTAGTGTGTTCGGTCGGGATGTGATGTTCTGTGAGTGTTGTGTAGCCTGGACGGTCCTGGAACACCCTGGTGTAGTTCTGAAGGAGTGCCTGCAGCTCCTGTGTTTGTTTCACTGAGGTGACTACCAATTTGTGCAACTCCTTCTCCAGCGTCATTCCAAAATGGTAATTCTTCTGTCTCATCGTGAATATCTGAAACAGGTCTCGGCTGGCGTGTGCCTCTTCTGTAGCATGTTTATATGGAACACGGCAGTTTTCTTCCTGTGATCAGGGTGTTGATCCGGTAATTGACTTTTGCCGACCTTTTCCACCACCGTGTAGGGCCCCTGCCATTGGGCCTCAAGCTTTGCGGACGATGTTGGCAGGAGGATGAGGACCTTGTCCCCTGGGTTGAGGGAGCGTTCCCGTGCTCCCTTATCGTACCATGTCGTCTACTGAGCCTTCGCTGCCTCCTTGTTTTTGCGTACTTCCTCCGCCATGGACTTGAGGCGGTCATCATAACGTAAGCTATGACGTTCTGATTGCTGCGCCTACCTGCGCACCACGTCTCTTTGAGGATGTCGAGAGGTCCCCGTACATCGGCGAAAAACCGGTACTCTCCTGTGGCACCTCTCTATATGCGAACAGTAGGTACGGGATGAGGCGGTCCCAGTGCTTGCCCTCTTGCAAGGCCGCCTTCCGGAGCATGCTTTTGAGTGTCTGGTTGAACCTCTCCACCAGTCCATCTGTCTGTGGGTGGTACGGGGTGGTGCGCAGCATGTCAATGTGGAGTAGGCGGTATAACTCCTTGAGTAACTGAGATTGGAAGTTACTTCCTTGATCCGTCAGGATTTCTCTTGGGATGCCCCCCATGGAAAAGATGAGCATGAGCTCTTCTGCAATAGTGGTAGTGTCGATTGAGCGGAAAGGCACCGCTTCAGGGTACGGTGTGCCATAATCACAGACAACGAGGACGTACCTGTTCCCTGACCGACTCCTGGGAAGAGGGCCCACAATATCCATGGCGATTCGGGCGAATGGTTCCTCCACGATAGGTAAGGGCAGTAGGGGCACGCGGGGGTCCTGTGGTGACGGAAACGTTGACAGGTGTCACAGGTGTGGCAGAAGTCGGCCACGTCCTGGTACATGGTCAGCCAGTAGAAGCGCACCGCGATTCTGTTGAATGTCTTCCTCCCTAGGTGACCACCACGAGGCACCGCATGAGCGAGCTTCTGGACCTCCTTGCGGCACTGGTTAGTGGGGCCGTCATGGTCGTGCTGCTTTCGGGTACACCTCCTATAGAGGAGATCGTCCTCTAGGAAGAAGGTGGGGTCACCCTCTGCTGCGTGTTTGTAGAGGGTCGTGAGGGATTCGTCGTCTCTCGGTAGAGTTCGGAAATCGTACTGGGACATCGGTCCATCCCAGGTGCTGTCTTTCGCAGTGCATCGTTTGCTGTCTTTAGCTCGAGTGAGACCGTGCGAGTGACAATTTATCCGTTTCTGTTGACGTGACAGGCGTGGTCGAGGTGCTGTGGACAGGAACAGATCATCGCTGAAAGTGCTCCCCAGTGGGGGTTCATTCGAGTTACTCCCTTTTGGAGTCTGGCCAAAAACTGGGGTGGAGTTCGCCCCGCTCTCTGCCTCCCTGCGTATGCGCGCAGCTTCGGCCTCCTGATGGGCCTTGGCCTGGGCACGGGTGACGATCATGGCCTCTGCTAAGCGCCCCCCTACCGCCTGCACGGAGAGCAGTTGACCCAGGTGTGGGGTGTCCGAGACTGGTAATGTTGGGGAGAGAGCCGCTCTGATAGTGAATACGGTTCCCTGGATGTAGAGGCGGACGTTGGCCAGCGGGTAGTAGGTTACATCACCATGAGAACACCTCACGGGGACTGTTTCCCCTGGGATCATTTGGGGTCTTGGTACCAGAGCCTTGTGGACCATAGTTTGTGTACATCCTGTATCCAGCACAATGTCGTGGGCAACGGTTCCTTCGACCGCTCCGCTCCGTGTGACGAGGATGCCCACCACTCGCTCCGAACCACCCCTAACTAAACCGCCACCACCCAGACCGCCCTTAACCGAACCACCATCACCTGGACCGCCACCACCCAGACCACCACCGACCGAACCCTCATGACCCAGACCACCCTCACCCAGAACCGCACCACCGTCCCCCCGACCACCACCACCCAGACCCGCAACACCCAGACCACCACCGACCGAACCACCATCACCCAGACCAACCATCGGGCCCTTGTTCTCCAGCCTGCCGCAGTAGAGGGACTTTGCTGGGCATTTGTTAGCCAGATGTTGACAGTTGTAACATTTTCTTTCTTCCTGAGACTTTTTGTCGGGTTTCGTCGTAGTTACCAGGTTTGGAGTGGCGTCGGTAGATTCTTCGGCTGGCTTGTTTGGACAGTCACGCTGCCAATGGCCCAGCTCGTGGCACGCGAAGCACTCGGATGATTGCTTTTTTTAGAGGTGGTGGATCCCTGAGAGTCGCGAAGACGCTCGTCGTCCCTGCAGGTTGACTTGCGTGCCAGAAGATAATCACCAGCGAGCTTGCCGGCTTCCTTGCAGTTTTTAGGCTTCTTGTCACTCAGCCACACCCTCAGGTCGACCGGCATCGTCTCCAGGAGTTGCTCGATCAGTAGTTTCTCGGTCATCTGTTCCAGCGTTGAACAGTCGGCTGTCCACTTGCGGAAGAGGTCTGACATGCGGGTGGCCAACTCGATATATGGCTCTCCGTCCTTGCACCGTGCCTCTCTGAAGCATTGGGGGTAAGTCTCCTCACTGATGTCATATCTCTGGAGGATCGCCTTCTTAACCTCTGTGTACACCAGGGTGTCGTCAGAACTCATGGCGGCATATGCCTGTTGTGCTCTTCCTGAAAGCTGTGGCGCCAGCTTGGCCACCCATCGCCCTTCCTCAATGTGGTAAATGGACATCAGCCGCTTGAAGGTCGTAAGAAACGCTTCAATGTCTTCTCCTTCAGCGAAACGTGGGAGTACTACTTTGTCGTGGTGTGTGGTCGTATCTGTCGCCGTGACCGAGGCCGTTCTCTCGAACATGTCACGCATCATCTGCAGTTGCTCCCTGATCTGTTCCGAGTGGGCGCGTTCGGCTTCCTCGCGTCTCTCCCGCTCTCTGGCAAGTTCCTCCTCGTGTGCGCGTCTGTCCTCCAACAGCAGGCGCACCAACGCAGAGACATTGGAGGCTGGCGCATCGCTGTCGCTGCTGTGTGAAAGGAGCGTGCGCTAGTTGAGCAAAAGTATCATTACACTCATAGCAAAATCTGTCAATCTACAAAAAGTACAGTTCTTATTGTGACCGATCACGTGGTGGAACCATTCGTTCTCGAATGTTCTAGGATGATTACTTAAACATAACGTGATTACATAACCTCACACATGCAGGTACATGACATGATTATATAACACTACCTAGCAGTCCGCCACATGCACATCATCACACTTATGTGTGTTCCTTGCACAGAAATTAAAGTGCAAACAATCAACACCCTAAAAAAAACTTGAGTATGTGTCACACCCATACGCATGTGTGGTTGGGACTGGTGATTAATATGCTGGGCCACGCTGTTTATATATAATATGCATGGTCTATTGTTACATGTAGTTAACCATCGGCGCGCATGGGCAGCGAGAGTTACAGTATATGCTTCATAGGTATGTCTGTCCTTCCGCCCATCTGTCTGTCTGTTACATTGTTTTCTGCCACCACCCGCAAGAAATCGGCCTAATAGCGATAGTAACGGGTCAGGGCTTAGTTTTTAGAGGGGCAATTTTCATAAAAATCTTGCGTTCAAGAGTTATGGGGTGAAACCCAAGTCAACAAGCCAATATGCTAGGCCCATGTCCGCTTGCTCTGTGTATCTTAAAGGCAGAAGATGTCACAACAAAAGGCATTTATTGACTCCCGCATCTGTCTACTGCTGTCACTAGCCCATGTCTGAGTCTCCGGGAGCTACTAGCGCGAGACCGCGTGAGTAAGCGCATACTAATAGCCCAGCCCATGAATTAGCGGTAACGCGGATGCGCAATTCACCGGGGTATGCACTTCCATGGGTTCGTGAGCGTCTGTTACCACGTTTTCTGCCACCACACGCAAGAAGTCGGCCAAAGGGCGATAGTAAAGGGTTCAGTTCTATGTTGGCTTTATTTAAAGAAGGCTACCACAGGCTTACACGACCAGGTCCATTTGCTCTATGTATCTTGAAAGCACAAGAAGTCACAACGAAGGGCGTGTATCGACTCCTGCATGCTCTCTACTACTGTCGCTAGCCCGTGTCAGACTTTCTGGGAGCCATTAGGGGGAGACCACGAATACAATACATACTGATAGCCCAGCCCATCACTTAGCCTTACCGTGCATGCACAGTTCGCCGAGGCCTTGCACTTAGTGCTTTTCATTTGTTTGTGAAAGTCGGACAAGGTGTCCAAGCACACCGAAAATTAGGGGAAATCAGCAGGATACCCTAGCCTATAATTTGCAGTACTGACCAGCGTCTGAGTTTATATCCACGCTAGTGTTTCTAGGGTCTTTAAAACTTTATATAGGAACGACTTGATTTTTCCTGCGCTCTCTTTGGACCCGATGGAGGATTAATTGCAAATGCTCCCCACATTCCTGTTCATCTTGGTGCCATGCAGTATTCAGTGCAGTGGCAGGTAGGTTTTGATTGTGAATGATTTCCTTAGTTTGCTTTTGCAGATCTTCCATGAATTATGTGAATGCTCTCCATGAAATCTTTGGGCAAGTGCAGTGCTCCCCCAACAATCAATTATCACTTTTAGGTTTTTTTCTATGCAGCACACACATAGGAGGAAATTATTATGATCCTCTGATGACGAGTCAGATAATTACCTTTATAGAGTATAGTCTATTGACATGCAGTACGTAACACTGCACCCAGAATACTCACTTTTCTGTGCTAACAATAATTTTCCATGAGTTGCTCATGAACTTTTGCCAAATACTACACTGCTCTACAGCTGAAGAGTATAATGCACTAAAAGTTATTGATTACACCATATGTTGCTAATTAAACTATGTGCAACATACATATATGAATGCATCAAGTAAAAATAGGGTGTTTGCCACATTATAACGTTTCCCTGTGTATACAAGTATAGCACGAGCCATACACGGGCGGAGGGGAAATCCCTTACGTAGAGCACAATGCGTGTTGCGCGTAATGCTCTCGCGCGGTTCTGGTGTGGCTAACCGTCGCCATATCGCGCATGCAAATTCTCTATTCATTGTACTACGTAATTCATTCACAAACTCAAACTTGTCCCTGTGTGTCATAGCCCCTATTTTTACTTGATGCGCTCACATATGTAGATGCATTCGTCTGGACAAGATCTTAAGAAGGGAGACGTTTTACTTTCAAATCACCCTGCTGCAGGAGGCAGTCACCTACCTGATCTGACTGTCATAACACCAGTTTGTTACTGGGATGATTTTGTTAGGTTTATGTGTGCATAGTGTGCCACCTACAGGTTTTTTACCCTGGCTATGACCGTCCAGTCTTTTTCGTTGCAAACCGTGGTCACCATGCTGACATTGGGGGGAAAACGCCTGGTAAAGATGTTTAAAACTGTGAATTTTAATTCACCTCACATGTTATATTTCAGGTTCTATGCCTCCTGACTCAAAGTATTTATGGGAAGAGGGAATGTATGTAAAAAGCTTCAAACTTGTCAATGATGGCATCTTTCAAGAGGAAGGTCTGTGGTATGCATTTGCGGAGTGGGTTGCTTCTGTGCCAGTGTACCTGTGAGGCAGTCATTAATGTCTGTCAGTCTACTCGTTCTTCCATCAGTGAAATGTATCGTTCATCCAGGGTTATGTTTTGCCTACCATGAATATGTAGGTGTTTGCGCTAGTTTTCCGCGTACCATGACAAATTGCCTGTTAAGCATCTCAAAGACTTGAACAGCTAAGCATTGACACTAACATCACGGTACCACATGCTAGTAACATTTGGTGTTTTATGCTCTTTGTTATTAACCCTCGGTGTGCATGCACAGCAAGGGTTACAGTACTTAGTCTGTCTGTCTGTCTGTCTGTCCGTCAGTTCATCAATCTGTCTGTGAAAACAAGCTCATTGTTTATACCTTGGAGGACGAATAAGTCACAAAGGAGGGCGTTTATCGACTCCTGCATGCTTAACTAGCCCGTATCAGACTCTCTGCGAGCTTCTAACTGGAGACCGCGAGTAACCGCATACTCACAGTGCAGCCCATCAATTAGCAGTACAGACCATGTGCAGTGCGCCAAGGGAGCGTTCTGTGATCGTTGATAGATACTAACTTCCTGGTTGTGACTTGTAAGCACATACGCTGCTGCCAACGTTTCTCAGTAATAATCTGCACAATTTTCAAATTTTCATTTGTCGTTTAAATCCCTCTTTGTAACAGAAGTAACCAAGTTACTAATGGCTCCTGGTAAACTGCCTGGATGTAGTGGATCAAGGAACCTTCATAACAATATCAGTGATTTAAGAGCTCAAGTTGCTGCTAACCAAAAGGTCTGCCTCCATAGTGTTGCTTTATTGTTGCCGAGTGCATTAGCGCAAGGCTACTACTCTGAGTTGTATTCTCGCGATATGCGTACGTACGTGTCAGTCACGCTTAAGAATGTCAATTAGTCACGTTTGTGGAATGTCAATTAGTCACGCTTAGGAATGTCAATTAGTAACGCTTAGGAATGTCAACTTCCGTTAGCCGTATATAAGAAGTCTAGCTTCCGCCGTGCACGTGCGCAGATTCGTAGGAAGTCTGGCTTCGCGCGCAGTCAGTAGAGCGCGCCCTCAGCGGTCTGTTTACGCACGCATTGGCTGGCAGGCGCGAAGCAAGATATGCGCGTGCGCATTCCTAGTATTTTATTGTGTGCAATAACACCACCAAAAAGCTATGCCAGCAGGTTTGGCGCTAAACTGGCTTAATTTTAACACTGGTGATTTCGTAGAAATGCTACGTTCAAAATGTATGGCGTGAATAGCAGGTGAACAAGCCAATGTGCTTATTATTACCACTGCCTTACCTCGACTAGGGTCAGCTCGTGTTGTGCACTGAGTCATCAGAAGTTCACGCTGCGCTAACCGCGATACAGCAAGGAATCAACGCACAGCTGAATGCGAGGTAGCGCAAAAGACACGCTTGTCCTAACGTCGAGCGTGGGACCGGGCTTCCAGGAGGAGGGGTCTAGCCTCCAAGACGTATGAAGAGCCGAAACGCGCTCTAACTTTGCCTGACGCCGAGTGCGGGAGCGGAGGCAGCGTTTAGCCTCTGAAACTCCTGAAAAGGCTGAAGCAGCTCCCGCCCACCAACAGTGTTTAACATTCTACTAGTAAACAAGTAAATAAAAAAATCTTCCAATTAAAAAGGTGTGGAATATGGGAATGCCATAAAAACAAGGAGACAAGACAGGGATGACCTAGTGAACGTGATGCAGTAGTACAATGGATGATGGCTACATCGCCTGACAGTGTCTACTGTGAGGTGCTTGTGCAGCGCTTCATCAGGAGAGAGCAGGTGTACTGAAGAACCTCGGCAAACTACGCATGCGCTGTACTGCTAATTGATGGGTTCGTGGTCTCCCGCTAGTAGCTTGCGGAGAGTCTGACACGAGCTAGCTACAGTAGTGGATAGCATGCAGGAGTCAATACACGCCCTTCGTTGTGACTTCTTGTGCCTTCAAGATACACAGAGCAAGCTGACCCGGTCGAGGTAAGCCTGTGCCAATTAGCATTTTGGCTTGTTGACTTGGTTTTCACGCCATAAGTTTAGAACACAGTAGTTTTACGAAAATCGCCATTTTTAAAATGAAGCCAGTGTAGCGCTGAACCTGTTAGTGTCACTTTTTGCCCAGTTTGTTGCGTGTGGTACCATACACACAGACAGACAGACAGACACACGGACCAAGTACTGTAACCCTCGCTGCGCATGCACGCCGAGGGTTAAAATATACTCACCTGATGTTTCTATGAAAGTGTGGAAGTCCTGTTAAGCTTCATATAGTAGCATTCAAGCCATGAAGTTTGAAATATAAAGGTAGTAATCTCCTTTATTCTTGAATATTTCATTCACGTTTAGGGTATTTCACTTGTTACCGAGTTGATAAACTCCTATGGACTAGAAACTGTTCAAGCATATATGGGTCACATCCAGGTATAATTAATCTGCAATGTGTTCTATGTATTTATAGTTTATTGCAGGAAAATGCTGAAGTAGCTGTTCAAGATTTGCTGAAGATAATTGGTACCAAGGTATATACACACTATGTATGTTAGATGATTGCTGATCTGAAATGCATGTTAACTCCAGATTCAGGCTGAAACTGGAGAGGCAGTACTATGGGCTGAAGATAAGCTAGATGATGGATCACCTATTGTTTTGAAAGTAACCATAAACAAGGAAAATGTTAGCCACTAGTTATGATTTGCTGAAGCAACAGTATATTTATCATTTAAGGGAAGTGCTCTCTTTGACTTTTCTGGTAGTGGAGATCAGGTTCCATTCAATCTAAATACTCCACGACATGTCACCTATTCTGCTGTTCTCTATTGCCTGAGATGCATGGTTGGCCATGACATACCACTTAATCAGGTATTTATAGTAGGATATTTGGATGTTTCTGTGACAGTGCTTCCCCTTTTTGTAGGGATGTCTGAAGCCAATTCAAATTAAGATACCACCAGGCAGTCTTTTGGACCCATCTGATGATGCTGCTGTTATCGGTGGTAATGTTCTCACTTGCCAAAGAGTAGTGGACGTTATATTTAAGGCATTCTCTACCTGTGCTGCATCTCAAGGATGTATGAACAATACAACATTTGGAGATGATAGCTTTGGATACTATGAAACTGTGGCAGGTGGAGCAGGCGCAGTAAGTATTCTATCTGATTGTTCTGGATTGAGTATAGTTAATTGGAATTATTACATGCCTGGCCAGGTATAGGGCACCTACACAAAGCGGTAGCTTTACCTCAAGGTCAAGAATTGTCCAGGAACAGCCAGGACAGACTGCCTTGTACACAAGATAGCAGAATGAATGCCACACACATTCACATTTTTGGTGAACGCGCACTATTTTTTACACCTTATTCACACATGTTTAGAATAACGTTGAAAATTACGGTATGTGCAGTGCCTGTCACATATATATTCCCATGCTCGGGTGAAGTAGTAGTCTCTCTTCACTCGCCGCTTATGGTAGTAGCTGCTTAAAGGAGTGCCCTTTGTGCGTACAGTAGCTCCCTTAATAATGATACAATAATGTCACAACCCTTTATCATATAATGTTAGGGGCCTACATGGCACGGGCGAAGTGGTATTCACACTCACATGACAAACACAAGAATAACAGACCCTGAAATCCTAGAAAGAAGGTAAGAGGAAGGCCAGGGATCCTTTAAGTTATGCATATGTATTAATTTTCTCAGGTATCCTGTAGTTTTGAAACAGTTCAGTCTGAACCGTGGGACTGGTGGCAGAGGAAGTTTTTTTGGAGGAGATGGAGTCATCAGAGAACTTAAGTTTCGGAGGTCTCTGATACTGTGTCTCTTAACTGAGAGAAGAGTATATTCACCATATGGATTGAATGGTAATTATTATAGTTTCATAAAAGCACTGCTTTCAAGAGTTATGGCGTGAAAACCAAGTATAATAGCCAATACACAAATTAGCACAGGCTTACCTTTACCAGATCTGCTTGTTCAGTATACCGAACGAGGTGTGTAGGATACTTGTACTGGTTAAACTACATCGAACCTCCTCGAACCTTCTTTGGAGGCACCAAAAGCGACGCAGGGCAAGTATTCACTCCCGTATGCTATCTAGTGGTGTAGCTAGCCTGTGACAGACTCTTGGTGAACTGGCAAGAGACCACCACGAGTGAAATAGCCCAGCCCATCAATTAGCAGAACTGCACATGCGTATACTTACACACACATTATTTTTGTGCTGAGGGTTTGCACTGTACTTGTCAAGTGGACAAATGTGTTGTGCCTAGATTGCACACTTCACTTGCACAAATTTGTGTGGTTGAGTAAGTGAGGATCATTAACAAACACGACCTTCTACTGCTTCTGCTACCACCACAAAGAGGTGGCCAAAGAGATCCGCTTGGGACACCAACGGGTTCAGCACTACACTGGCTTGACACTGGCATGACGCTGGCTTGTTAACAGAATCTGTTTGTGTCCATTTTTTTGTAGTGGTGGCTGAAAATGTGGTAATGGACAGACGGACACACACAAACACTTACAATCCAAGTGCCATAACCTTTTCTGTGCATGCACGCCAAGGGTAGATGAAGCATGCATAATCTTGTTAGCCTAAGTATAGAGAGCCACACATAACTAATGCTAGTGGAGTGCAGGGGGCAGTGACGTGATCAGGGAGTTGACACCATCTCTCTTGTAATAGAAGTGTTGTGAGTTATCACTAAGTATGGTATATCTCAATAAACAAATCCTGCGAATTTCAAAAAAAGGAATGGTATAAAAAGAAAGGGAGACAAGATAGGGATGGGATACATGAAGCATGGATAAAGAACAGATTAGAGCATGCTGACACCCCTGGTCCCATCCCACAATCCCTATATTGTTGCCTGGTGTGCCACTCGTACACTCCATTTGGACCCTTGGTTACTCACTAGCACAAAAACTGAACAGCTCGCGCTATATACATAGAAAGAAAGAAAAAGAGAAAGAAAACAGTACTTCAGAAGGGCTACAATTAACACTCATATAACCTACTTGGGACTTGCAAAAACACGTGAGCTGATGGACGATGGTGGTGAAATGACTACAGCAGGCAGAGACTAGGCGGTATAAAAGTTATCAAAAGGTATCACAATAGTGTGCGATAAACCGTACAAAAGATTACAAAAATAACATCCATAGGAACACAGCCGCACAAAAATAACATATATATGAGGTAAAACAGTAATGTACGGCAGTATCATTAGATAGGTCAGCTAGCAAGACCTAGGCATGAAAGGGTGCCCCGGCCTTGAGAACCATGAGCATGACTTCACATTGTTATGGTAATGGTTTTGGTTATTCGTAGCATGACATTTTTGTATTTTCAAGCTGTAAGTCAAATGTTGAATGTTTAAGACTTCACCTAGGCAACAATATAGGGAACGTGTGATGGGGTCGGGGGTGTCAGCGTGCTCAATTATGTTCATTAACCATGCTTCATGTATCCCATCCCTATCTTGTCTCCCTTTATACCATCCCTATATGTATAGGTTATACGATGGCGGTGCGTTGTTTACTGGTTTTACACGAGTGGCCAGTTTTGATAGCCACGAGTGTACAACCAGTAAACCACAAGCAAATCCATCATATAACGTGTTTGTATGATGACATCTGGCGGTAAGCTCTGACCAATGAGATTGCGCAAAAGCTTTTTAACGCACACCCTCGAGTGTACGGAGAGAGCTAGTGCGCGATCAGTCAGGAGCGGAGAGAGCTGCAATAAGCGCTTTAGTTTGGTCAAGCTGGGCGGTTGTGCAGAAACCATGGTCATTTTTTCGAGAGTTCAACGTTACAGGTACGTCAAAGCTATACTTTTTCGCTGCTGGACTCCACATGAGTTTTGTAGCTGCCGCTCTGGCTTGTTTTCTCTCCCGCTATACCCAGCACTCTCGAATACAGCCTGTTGCAGTAGCAAGAAAACTGAAAGTCACATACTTTTCCTGTCTACGGCGGGAGCCTACGCGTCGGGAAGCAGTTTTTAGCTAGTTTTCACACCCCGTATATACTAGAGCAGTTTCTGCCCATTCCAGCCTGAAAACACTCCCTTCTAATAAAGAAAGAGCAGCACACAAAGACTGTAAAAGCCCCCTAATTGCATTACACACTGCCAATTTCCTATCTTATGACTACAATATACCCATTGTGGTTTATGCAAATGAGTTGACATACAGCTAAAGTATGGGGAAATCGTATGGCCTCTTTATGGTATAACTACCCGTAAACTCAGCAGGAAGCGCTCATTACGCGTGTACGTTGTTTGGACTAGCTGGAATTCCTTTGATCTTACTCTCAGTCATCATAAAAGCCTCTTTTTTAATTCGCAGGATTTTTGTCTCCACTCATTTTCATAGACTAGTACACACATCTCCATGAAAGTGGGCAAGCCCCTATTAATAATAGAGAAAAATGTGTGGTGCCGTTAGCAAGTTTCAGAAGTAAAGAAGTAAGGGCCCTGAAGCTGTTTGTTGTTGTTTAAGCAGTATGAAGTTGTGGAAACAATGTCATACACGTACCAAGTTTCATCTCCATGGGTGCTACCGTTACAAGTATGAGGAGTGAAGAAATAATATTAAAGAAAAGTGCCTTGTTCGAACAATATTTGGTTGTCATGGAAACGATGTACCGTATTTTCTGGATATAAGTTGCACTTTTTTATCTAGAAACTTGAGCGGTGTGGCGGATGTGCGCGGTAAATAGAGTAACCATACAAATCCGTGTATAACAGGCCTAAAGTATGGGTGCGACTTACACTCCGGAAAATACGGTAAGCGTACCGAGTTAGCGAGTAAGGCTATTTGTCGTTTTATATGGTTGTCATGGAAACGATGTAATATGCATGCTTGCCAAGTTTGTGTGCTACCATTAGCAAGTTTGGGGAGAAATGCCTGAGGCTATTTGTTGTTGTTCAAAGTCATCATGGGAAATGATGTGATATGAATGCACACCAAGTTTCATCTCTGTATGTGCTATATACCATTAGAAAGTTTCGGAAGTGAAGAAGTAATTTTCAAGCAATGTGCCTGAGGCTGTTTGCAAACCTTATTATTGTTTGTGATTTTGATGTTGGTGATTGAATACATTATGTCTACAATGTTTCCACATAGCTCTTACCATTTGTGAGTTATACTGACACATGTGATCCCATTATAATGTATTGCCTGGGGATATTGGTTGTAGTCGTTCTCTGTGTGTGTGTGTGTGTGTGTGTCAACGCTTCTTCTTGAACTACAGGCTACAAGGCAGCCCATTAACGATACCGACGGCTTCAGAACTACTCGAGCCTGAAAAATAAAAAGGCGATTTTCCTGGAACGACTGCGTTCGAGAGCGACAAACTGGCACGGTCGCGGACCGCGTTGTGTGGCCCAACCCATCAATAAGCGGTGTGCATGCATCGCGATCAACGCAGTTTGCTGGCTAACAGCGACCTGATCCGCTGGTTCTGTGTACCTTGGGAAGTCACAACGAATGCCATGTATCGGCTCCCGCATGCTATCAACTACTGTAGCTAGTCCGTGTCAGATACTCCGCGAGCTACTCAGTAGCGGGAGACCACGAGTAAACGCATACAACTAATAGCCCAGCCCATCAATTAGCAGTATCGCGCATGCGCAGTTCGCCGACGGTTTGCACTTTAGTGAATTACAGTAATCAATGTTGTTTACAAACAAATAGGTAGGACCAGTCTCTTCGGGTGACGGATAGCTACATTCCTACAAAATTTCATTACTATTATGTTGTTTTTTCGTTTTTGAGTAATGGGTGTTGAATCTGTGAACAAAACTACCTATCATAGCACCATACATGATGCTAGGTACCATGCCCATCCCTATTATACTGAGTACTAAATTAAAAAATTAAAAAGTGTGGAATATAGGGATGCCATAAGAAGCAAGGAGACAAGACAAGGATGACTTAGTGCATGTAATGCAGTAAATGGATGATGGTTACATCTTCAAAATGACATTGCTTGCTCGTGTCAATTTTCCTCCACGTAAGCCCTATATTGTCGCCACTTAAAACGTAAGTTTCTTTAGGGAATGATGTAGAGTAGGAAGACATGATTCTGTAAAGGGCCAAGAACACAGCATTGTAAAACTAGTTAGTTAAGCGAATATGGAAGTCATGGACTATAAAAAAATAATGCTGTCAAGACTCAACATCAGAGAGGGAACCACGTGTGGTTTACCTGTCTCATTTGCTTAGGAAATCAGTCATAGCTGCACATCGTAAGAGGGAAACCACTCGTGCTTCGCGACAATATAGGGCTTGTGTGGAGGGTGGAATATCTACGCAAGCACGCAATGTCAGTTAGAAGATGGAATCATCATCCATTGTACTACTTTATCACGTGCACTAGGTCATCCTAAGTAGTATTAAGGGCCTATGTGTTCATGCCTCAGACTGCTTGTCGTCATTCACGTTTTTCACCGAAGTACATAAGTGTACCAAGTTTCATTGTTAGAGGACGCAGCATAAACAAACACAGGTCACTAGTTTTTATTGCCTGAGGCTGTTTGTTGTTTTCAAACTTGTACTTTTTGTTTCGATTAACTCTTATCATGGTAAATAAGTGTACCAAGTTTCATTGTTAGAGGACCAACCATAAGCAAATTATAGGCACAAACACATTTTGCAAGTTTTTATTGCCTGAGGTTGTTTGTTGTTGGTTACAAACTAGTAATTTCTATTTTGTGTGCCAAGTTCATTGTTAAAGGACCCACCATAAGCAAGTTATAGGCACAAACACCATTTAGAACTATTGCCTGAGGCTGTTTGTTGTTGTTTGCAAACATTTTATGTACATCAGTGTACCAAGTTTCATTGTGAGAGGACCAACCACAAGTAAGTTAGAGGCACAACCGCCATTTACAAGTTTTTATTGCTTGAGGCTGTTTGTGTTGTTTACAAACTTGTAATATCTGTTTCGATAAACTCTTGTCATGGTAAATTAGTGTACCACGTTTCATTGTTAGAGGACCCACCATAAGCAAGTTATGGGCACAAAGACATTTTGCAACTTCGTTGCCTGTTTTGTTGTTGTTTACAAACTTGTAATGTTTACATTTGATGCTAATGGTTGGTTGAAAGTTTTAGCACACTTTATTGGTCTCAAGCATGGTGTATGGCTGGGGCTAAATTTTTTTGTTATATGTTGTTTACATACTAGGAATGCGCACGCGCATATTTTGCCTCGCGCCGGTCAGCCAATGCGTAAACAGTCCGATTGAGGCCGCTCGTGCGCGCGCTCTACTGACTGCGCGCGAAGCCAAACTTCCTACGAATCTGCGCGCACGGCGGAAGCTAGACTTCCTACGAATGACGGAAGTTACACTTCCTTTTGGTGACAAATTGACATTCCTAAGCGTGAGTAGTTGCCTCGTGCTAATGCGCTCGGCAATAAACAAAATTGTTTACAAACAAATGGAAACCACTGAAATGCAAACACTCAGCAAACTGCGTATAGGTGATACCGCTAATTGACGGGCTTAGATATTAGTATGCGTTTACTCGTCTCCCGCTAGAGTAGCTCGCGCAGAGTCTTAACTACAGTAGTAGATAGCATGTGGGAGTTGATACACGCCATTCGTTATGACCTGTTGTGCCTCCAAGGTACACAGAGCAAGCGGACCCGGTTGAGGTAAGTCTGTGCTTATTTGCATATTGCGCTTGTTCACGTGTTTTAAAATCAAGCCAGTGTAGCACTGAACACGTTACTATCACTCTTTGGCAGATTTCTTGCACGTGGGTGCGGTAACAGACAGACGGACACACTCACGGATCAAGTACTGTACTCTCGCTGCGTGCCCGCCGAGGGTTAATAAAAAGCTGTTGCAATGCCGGGTCATGGATTCCAATCTCTGTGCAAAGTTTCAATTTGTAACTTACCTGGTTTTTCGAAAGTCGAAGGCTGTGGTGTCCCGAGCGCAGCGAGGGCACTACATCTCCCGAGGGTGTCTGAACTTTACGTAGGTCTAGAGCGTTCCATTGTCTAACCATTTTAGTGCAGAGCATAAGGACGGAGTGTTAGCTTCCATGTTCAAGATTTGGTAGGCACGCGCGAGAGCGCTTGAGCGGACCAAGCGTAGTTAAACGGGAAAAAGTGGGCGGCAGTGCTTCTGGCAGCACACTGCGGCACTGTACCAGCCTCTAGCTCTAGTGTTTCGACAGCTTTCGCCGGTAAGCCAGCAATATGCACGAGCTAAGCTAGTCTCGCTAGCTAGTCTTTCGAGTGAGCAAGACTTTGGCTAGGTTTTGTACTGCAGGGGCTAGCTGACTAAGCTGTTCTACGCCCTCTTTTATTTTTGCACCCACATGTGCACACTGGCACACATACGCATTTCTGAGGTATTTTTGATGCTATCATATTGAAAACGTGTAAAAATTGTAGAAGTTGTAGAAGTTGTAGGTCCCTTTCCATATAATTCTGTAAAGTTGTAGGTTCCATACCATGTTTTTCTTTGAAATTGTAGGTTCCTTACCACGTTTTTGTGTACGTTCACATTCCAAACAAGTTACTTTGCAAAAACTTTGTATTGACCAATCAAATTACTCGATTCAAATGAGCTATACACTAAACTGAACAACAGCAGCAACAGCAAGAAGAAGTTTTTAAGTAACATTCTTGAATAAATCAATTACCGATTATGCGATTTAAGCCACATCTTAGGTACATGCTATATTTGACCGTATGGATCAGACTAATATGTCCAGAAGTGGGATCTGATTGAGTGAAGCGTACAAATCTCAAATATATTGGCGTAATGCAGGATAACCTGTGTCATCCCTATCACTATAATTATAGTACTTAGTATAGGACTGGGCATGGTACCTAGCATCATAGATGTATGGGGCTATGATAGGGAGTTTGTTCATATTTTTCTCCTTCTTCAGATTGAACTCGCTTAACTCAAAAACGAATTACATGTAGTAATAGAATTTTGTAAGAATGTAGATATCCACCACCCGAAGAGACTGGTGATACTTATTTGTTTGTAAAAAACATTGTTTACCTTTAACAACAACAAATAGCCCCAGGCAATACATTATAATGGGATCACGTGTCAGTATAAGTCACAATTAGTAAGATAACGAAATTTGTATGCATAATGTAATACATGTTTGTAAACAACCTCGGCCACTTTTCTTTAAATTGACTTCTTCACATCTCGTATAGAGTTGGTATGCATGCATATTACATCATTTCCCTGACAACTATATACATGTTTCGACTACATATTTTTTGTACAACAACACATAGCCTCAGGCTCTTCTCCTCAAACTTGCTAACAGTAGCGCGCATAGAGATGAAACTTGGTACACATGCATATTACATCATTTCCATGACAACTACATGTTTCCATTACAACCACATATTGCTTGAACAACAACAAATAGCCGTTTTGTTTAAAATTACTTCTTCACTTCTCAAACTTGTTAATAGTTTTACGCATGCATATGACATCGTTTCCATGACGACCACATCGTTTTAGCAACAACAAATAGCTTCAGGCTTTTCTTCACTCTTCAAACATGCTAGCAGCAGCACACATGGAGATAAAACTTCGTACACATGCGTATTACATCATTTCCATGATGACAACAGGCATTTTTCTAATTTTTATAACAGCTTGCCCCCTTTGACAGAGATATACGTAGTAGTAGTATATAAAATGAGTGGAGACATGTAAATTTATACTAAGTACTACCATACTTAGTGATAGTGGTGGACATGTATGTATGCTTAGTATAATATAGGGATGGGCATGGTATATACCTAGCATCATAGATGTATGGGGCTAAATAGGGAGTTTTGCTCATCTTCTCCTCCTTCAGATTCGACACCCATAACTCAAACGAAATATCATATAGTAATGAAATTTTTGTCACAATTGAGGTATTATCACCCAAAGAGACTGGTTATACTTATTGTTTGTGAACAACATTGTTTCCAGTAAACAACAACAAATTTAGTCCCAGGCAATACATTTTAAAGGTGCACATTGGTCAATGTAACTCACAAATAGTAACCTACAGTGCTCCAGGCTAAGACAGTAGAAAGTGTACTTTTTCACTACAGGTCAATTGTTTCTGGACCATGCTTATCACTGTGATCAAATTAGTCCTCAAAGATTGGGCGATACGTCATATGTTTCACTGATGTTCAGTATGGCCCAGAAAATTGCTGGAGTTAAAAAGTACACTTTCTGCTGTCCTTGCCTGGAGCACTGTATATATGTGAACGAAACTTAGTATATATAATGTTTTAATCACTAACATCAAAATTAACAGTGCATGTTTGTAAACAACAACAAATGGCACTTTTCTTTATATTGCCTTCTTCACTTCTCAAACTTTCTAATGGTAGCACACAGAGACGAAACTTGGGATGCCTACCTATTACATCATTTCTGTGACAACTACATGTTTCCATGACGACTACATGTTTGTAAACTACAACCAAATAGCCTTAGGCACACTTTCCCTATATGTTAAATTTGCAGGATTTTTAGTTGATGTGTGTGTATCCACTAGACCTAGAAACATTTGCTGGCACTGTGCTGAACTATACACCAAATTTACTTAAATGCTTATGAGCATTGGAAGGTCATGTTTTGTTAATGATCCTGGCATACTTAACCACACAAGCTTGTCTTGCCCACCCTCCTCTGAGTGGAGTGTGCAATGTAGGAAATTTCGCATAACACATATATGTCCAGCAAATTTGGGTTAGGCGATTTTTGTAAAAGCACCGCATTCGAAAGTTGAAGAACGTAAAACAGGTGAACAAGCCAATATGCAAATCACTACTGGCTTACCTCGACAAAAGAGGGATTGTGTGATGGGCTCAGGGGTTTCAGTGTGCTTCAATCTGTTGGTAATCCATACTTATTCTGGCACTACAAGCTACGTGGCGGCCTTTGAGTGGTAACAACATATTTAGAACTGCCCCCACATGAAAAGTTATAGGAGAATAGCGACTGCATTCGAGAGATGGCGTGAAAACAAGCGAAGAAGCCAATATGCATAATCGCACTGGTTTACTGATCCACTTGCTCTGGTAGAACAAGAGGTAACAACACGTATTCGCTTGCAGAGCCCAGTCCATCAATTAGCTGTACTGCACATGCTTATTGGTTTGTGCAAGAGGGTTTGGTACCACAGTGCCAGTTGCATATCTACTGTGTTCACTTAATCTTACCAAACCTCTCAAGAACATGAATTACATACAGGTGGAGAACCAGGAAGGAAGGGCAGAAACATCATATACAGACATAATGGGAGTGAAGAAAATTTAGGTGGCAAGTTTAAAACACCTGTGTCAGCAGGGGTAAGTAATAACAGTTTACTTTGTTTTCCTGTTGCTCTATAATTATAGTGGAGCTTTATTTACTTCACTATTATCTGAACGTTTGTATCGCTGGCATTACCATTATGTTTCGTACACATATATACAATCCAACATGCCAATTCAAGGTAAACTGTCTGAATCAGGCTAGGAATAGTAATGAATAATACGTCAAGGGAATCTGAACGAAAGCAGTAGGGATGTTTGTTTCTGTAAGCCGAAGGTACATTGTCCTACATACTCGTCACTACACTTAACTAAGTAAATAGCAAATTGTTTTCCTCTGTTCTGCAGGACATTTTTCATCTAGAGACTCCAGGTGGTGGTGGGTATGGCAATGTGAATGATGATGTCGGAATTCCTTCCTCAGCCAAACGAGCACGAACCTTATGAAGACAGAGACAGATTTTGTTTGACTTTAATTTTCACATCTCCCACTCATTTTTTTGCTTATCGTTTATTTTTTTGCCCTTTGATGTTTTTTCTGTTTTTGTTTGTTTTTTGTTACACGTTTGCGGCGCAAGTTGTCCAGACCCCACCCACTTGCGCGCGCTACTGGGTCCCCCCCACGCGCTCTCTCTCTCTCTTCAGTTGAGCTCTGTATGGCCGCCGTCTGCTCTTCGCCCGCCGCCCGAGGTTACTAAAGCAAAAACGCACTAGGACCAGACAAGGACCGACGCAAAAGGTGTTAACCCGTCGCCGACAACCGTCGCGCATGCGCGTGATCTACCTCTCTCACCTATCTTATAATACAGGAATCGTTTATCTACTAATATCCATTACAGATGGCTGTGGGTCATTAATATTATAGGAATCGATTCGAATTAACAATCATGCATTACTTTAGAGCGAGGATATCCACAACACTTCACTACTGTTGGGAAAGTCAAAACACATTAATACAGTTGTCAGACTTTCTTTTGCCCCTTAGTTAATACTCTTCATCCAACGACATTCCAACTTAGCAGATATCTGGACAAACATCAATATTGACCTTGAATGTATAATCGTGGTCTGTTCAAGTTTTGGGTCATAATTATATTATAATTATAACGATATCCAACATACTTATATATACAAGTAAATTAAAATCGTGCGAATTTAAAAAAAGAGGCATATACAGATGGGTATAAAAGAAAGGCTGTTCAAGTTTTGGGTCATATATAATTATAACGATATCCAACATACTTATATATATATACAACTGCGAATTTAAAAAAAGGGATGGTATAAAAAGAAAGGGAGACAAGATAGGGATGGGATACATGAAGCATGGTTAATGAACAGATCTGAGTACGCTGACACCCCCAACCAGATCACACAATCCCTATATTGTTGCCTAGGTGAAGTATTAAACATTCACCATCAGAACTTACAATACACTGCGTAACCAACACCCTTATAGAGTCCAAGTGGAGTTTAATTAAAGGTAATGTGGCAGTATAAATGTTACTAAAAACAACAGGGACACGGTGAAAGAATGCTTGCTTTTTAGTAACCTTTATTAGCCTGTAGGCAGCAATATAGGGATTGTGTGATCTGGTTGGGGGTGTCAGCGTACTCAAATCTGTTCATTAACCATGCTTCATGTATCCCATCCCTATCTTGTCTCCCTTTCTTTTTATACCATCCCTATTATATATGCCTCTTTTTTTAAATTCGCAGGATTTTTATTGTAAAAAGAAAGGGAGACAAGATAGGAATTGGATACATGAAGCATGGTTAATGACAGATTTTAGCATGCTGACACCCCCAACCCCATCACACAATTCCTATATTGTTGCCTAGGTGAAGCATTGAACATTCAACATTGCACAATAGTCTAGCTTTAAAATACGAAGAAGTCATGCTATTGAGTAACCAAGAGTACAGTGGCACACCAGGCAACGATATAGGGATTGTGTGATGGAGTTGGGGGTGTATCCCATCCCTATCTTGTCTCCCTTTCTTTATATACCACCCCTTTTATTAATTTCGCAGGATTTTTAACTTACTTTTTAACTTACTTGTCTCCACTCATTTTTATATACTACTACGTATTATCTCTGTGGAATGGGGCAAGCCCCTATAAAAATTAACATACTAGAGAAAAAATGCCTGTTGTCGTCATGTAAATGATTTGCATACCATGTTTCATCTCCATGTGTGCTGCTGTTAGCAAGTTCGAGGAGTGAAGAAGAAATTTTAAAGAAAAGTGCCTGAGGCTATTTGTTGTTTTGGTCGTCATGGAAACGATATAATACACATGCCTTTTCACCTCCATGCGTGCTACAGTTAGCAAGTTTGAGGAGTGAAGAAGTGGTTTTAAAGAAAATTGCCTGAGGCTTTTTCAAACAAAATGCAGTCGTCATGGAAACATGTAATTGTCATGGGAATGACCAAGTTTCATCTCTATGCCTGCTACCGTTGGAAAGTTTGAGGAGTGAAGAAGCAAATTTAAAGAAAGTGCCTGAGGCTAGTTGTTGTTGTTTACAAACATGTATTGTTGTGATTTTGATGTTGGTAATTGAATACATTATGTCTACAAAGTTTCGTTCACATAGCTTTTACCATTTGTGAGTTATACTGACACATAATTATGATCCCTTTATAATGTATGCCTGGGGCTATTTGTTGTTGTTTACAGTAAACAATGTTGTTTAAAAAGAAATAAGTATGACCAGTCTCTTCGGGTGACGGATATCTATATTCTTACAAAATTTCATTACTATATGTTGTTTCATTTTTGAGTTATGGGTGTTGAATCTGAAGAAGGAGAAGGAGAAGGAGAAGATGAACAAAACTCCCTATAATAGCCCCATACATCTATGATGCTAAGTACCATGCCAATCGCTATATCACTAAGTACGGTAGTACTTAGTATACAAGTAAATAAAAAATTCTACGAATTAAAAAAAGTGTGGAATATAGGGATGTCATAAAAAGCAAGGAGACAAGACAGGGATGACATGGGCATGTGATGCAGTAGTACAATAGGATGATTGTTACATCTTCTAACTGACATTTCTTGCTCATGTAAATTTTAATCCACACAAGCCCTATATTGTCGCCACTCTTACTCATGACATGAGTTTTGTATAGTGTGAAGACTGGCGAACGAATTCTGTAGGGAAAGCAGCATTGTAAAACCGGTTAGTTGGGCGAACATTGAAGTAAACGCAGTCACGATTCAAAACTGAGGACCTGTCAGAGAGGGCATTTGCTACCAGTCTTACCTGCATAGGAAACGAGTCATAGCTGCACATCATACTGTAGAGATCACTCGTGCTTTGCGACAATGTAGGGCTTGTGTGGATTAAAATTTACACGAGCAAGAAATGTCAGTTAGAAGATGTAACAATCATCCTATTGTACTACTGCATCACATGCCCAGGTCATCCCTGTCTTGTCTCCTTGCTTTTTATGACATCCCTATATGCCACAGTTTTTTAATTCGTACAATTTTTTATTTACTTGTCTCCTTTCCTTTTTTTACGGCATGCACATGCATTGGGGCATAATGTCCATATAAAAAGTAACATGTATTTATTGCCTCGGACTCTTAGTCGTCATCTGTATATTTCACTTCCAAAGTAGATAAGTGTACAAAGTTATAGGAAAAACAGCACTTAATTGCCTGAGGCTGTTTGTTGTTATTTACAAAGTTGTAATTCATGTTTCAATGAACTCTTATCATAGTAAATCAGTGTAGCTACCACGTTACATTGTTAGATGACCCACAATAAGCAAGTTTTCCAGGCACAAACATCATTTAGAAGTATTTATTGCCTGAGAGCTATTTCTTGTTGTTTACAAACTGAATTTATGTTTCGATGAACTTTCATCGTTGTAAATCAGTGTACCAAAGTTCGTTGTTTTGTCCTTTTTTTGTTTCGTTTTTTTTTTTGTTATGTTTTTGTCTTTTTTTTTTTTTTTTTTGTTTTCTTTTTTTTTGGTTTTTTTTTTTATTTTTTATTTTACTTTGTTTGGTGTCTTGTCTTTTGGCCCGCCCTCGCAACATTTCTGATTAGCGTGTTGAGGCTTTTGTTGCATCCATGTGCTTCATGAAATACATTTTTTTATTGATCATGGTATCGCTCAACAAGCCCTTAACGCTTTCTCAGATTTATAATGTTGCGAACCTGTTAAAATTTGTTGGTGTTCGCAACTTTCTAGATTTAAGGGCGTGTGATGCTTGTTTGTTCAATCCATTGGCTTTCGAAAACATTTTGTCATTGGATCGCAACATGCCCTATCATCGCTTTTTGTTTTTTATTTTTGTTTCAAGACTAATGTTTGGCGATATCTGTTATAATTTGTGGGTCGGCAACCTTTCTAGAAAGCTGGTGAGACTTCGTGTTTGAGGCTTTGTTGCAATCATGGCTTTTTTTCTTTGAGTAAACAATTTTTTTATGTCATGGATTGCAACAATGCCTCAGCAGCGCTTTCTTGAAATGTTTTGTCGAATTATGTAAAATAAATTTGAAAATTGGAAACAATCTTGCTTACGGCTGTGCGGGGCCTCCAGGGTGCTTCGAGAGAGACGAGAGAGAGGGGGCTTTCCTCTTTTCTCTTGGTATTGGTAGCTCTGTCTGATGCTCAGCAGACTAGTTAGGAAGGCAATTATTGATCTGAATGAGAAATTTGATCTTTGGCTACGGTTTTTTATTTTTTTGTACCTTGTGCGGTGGCCCAGGGTTGCTCAGAGAGTAGAGAGAGACGAGATTTTTTTTGGTGAGAAGGCCCTCTCTGAGAGCTCTCTTCTAACCTCAGCAGGCCGCAATGAATGAAAATATCTTGCTACGGCGTTGCTTGGGCCTAGGGTGCTCGAGAGAGAGAGAGTGAGTTGGCCCCTTTCTGAGACTTTGTTTGTTTTCCCTTTTCATCTCTCCTCTGAACGCAGCAGCACCTCGCCAATTGAATGAAAATACTGCTACGGCGTGCGGGGCCCAGGGTGCTCGAGAGAGAGATGAGAAGGGAATCTACACCCTTGGAGAGTTTTCTTGCCCCCTCCTCTTTTCAACAGACCGCGATTTTTGAATGTAAAATACTGCTACTTGTGCGGGGCCCAGGCTCTCGAGAGAGAGAGGATGTGAAGAGAAGAGGAGAGAGAGAGAGAGAGAGAAGGCACCTTTCTTGAGAGCTCTTCTCTGAGCTTCACACAGAACCGTTCAAATTGAATGTGTATTGGAATAATACTGCTACGGCGTGCGGGGCCCAGGTTGCTCGAGTATGAGTGATGATGAGAGAGAGAGTAGGAGAGAGAGGTGGTTCCCCTTGAGAAGCTCTCTCTGAGCTCGGCAACCGCAACTGAACTGAAAATACTTGCTATGGCGTGCGGGGGCTCCAGGGTGCTCGAGAGAGAGAGAGAGAGAGAGAGATGAGAGAGATGAGAGAGGGTACTGTGTGCCCTCTGATGTTTTTTGTTAGCTTCTGTCTGAGTCAACAGTGACCGCACAATTTGAATGAAAAATACTGCAACGGGCGTGCAGGCCCAGGATTGCTTCGAGAGAGAGAGAGAGGCAGAGAGAGAGGAAGGCCCCTCTTTGAAGTTCTCTCTCTTGAGTCTCAACATGACCGCCAATTTGATGTGTATAGGAATACTTGCTACGGCTGTGTTTGCTCGTGGGCCCAGGTGCTCGAGGAGAGAGAGAGAGATAGAGAGAAAGAGATGAGAGAGAGAGAGAGAGAAGGCACCCTCTGAAGATCTTTCTCGCTGAACGCAAACAGACCGCAAGAATAAAATTGCTAGCCGTGCGCGTTTGTGTGCCGTCAGGGTTATCGAAGTAGAGGAGATTAGATGGGAATCACCCTGAAGAGTTCTCTCTGAATTCAACAGGACCGCGATTGAATGAAACAATACTGCTACGGCGTGCGCGGGCCAGGCTTTGCTTCGTTAGAGACCCACAATAAGCAATAGGTTACAGGGGACGAAACATCGATTGAGACAACAAGGTATTTTAATATGGACCTAGGCGTATTGTAATTGTTGTTAACAAAAGCTAGATGGTAAGAGAAATTTATGTTAATGATGTGAGGAGTATTGAACTGCTTCACACTTCGTCTGAAAATACGACGTCCTCTGAGTGTACCCTCACAGATCATTCGAGCTCTCCGCTATAATAGAGGACCCCTACCATATAGCAAGTATTATAGGACACAAATGAACATATATATGCTTATTGACCAGGGTGTGTCTCACCTGTGATTGTTGTGTTTAGAACGAAACGCAGATTATGTGAACATGTACTATTAGGACGCCATGATCTCTTCAGAGCCATGGCTCCTCTATCCTCAGTTTGTACCAAGGTTTCGTTTTAGAGTACGCACCAATGAAGCAAGTTATAACGGTCACAACACGATCACTCTCTCTCACTCTCACGCTCTCTCTCTCGTATGTTCTCAGAAACAACTTGTAATTTCTACTCTCACATAGTGTTAACATGTTAGTTCTAATTGGAACATCCAGCGACTAGAATGTCATTGTTTATATTGGACCCACAATGAGACGGCAAGTTATAGGCACAAAACATTCAGTACAAGGTATTCGATTGGCGCCTGCAAAGCGGTGCTTTGTTGTTGCTCTAGCATTAACTTAGTAATTGCTGTTTGTCACGGAATTGGAATGTTATGATGGAAACGAATCACCAGAGAGACTTTAACAGATTTTCGGAATTGTTAGGAGGTCACTCACAGCATAAATAAAAACCTCCTCCTCTTACGTACACTGTCTCTCGAAGAAGTCGAGTGGAACATAATCACGGGCTACATTCAGTGTGACCAGTTTTCATGTGTGGA
>CASHTH010004334.1:0-41158 GCA_030341885.1 Geodia barretti
GACCCATGACCACGCCGTCCAGTTCCGCCTGGGGCAGCCGGCGTTGCTGACACACTGGGCAGGTTCGGGCGATGTAGACGTGCTCGGCAACTTGCGCCGGAACCAGGGGCAACTCGATGACTTCGCGGGTGCGCTGGGTCCAGCCACCGGACAACTGGGTTCCGCAATCGGGGCAGTTCTCCACCACATGCTCCACCCGATGGGTGGGCGTCAAGCGCGGGCGGGCGAAACCGTGACGCCGTTGCTTGCTGGGTGCTTGTTGCGCCGGTGGCTGCCGGCCCGATTTCGTCTTGAGGCCAGGCATTCGGGACGGGCCGCCCGGTTTGATCTGACCTTCCAGCTCGGCAATACGCCGCTCGCACCGCTCAATCACCCTCCGCTGCTCCAGAACGGTGGCCGGCAACTCGGCGATGACCGAGATGAGAACATCGTGGTCGGCGGCGGTCAGGTCAATCTCGGTATCCACTCCCCTGATTGAAATCACCACATCCATCGTTGTCCAGCAACCCGGGCAAACCACCTGCGGCCAATCGCATTCTCCAAGTCGGAAACTGTACGTGGGTGGGGCGGTTGATTGACGCGCGCGCGTGGGCATACGGCCATAATGTCAGCGTGATTTTTGTGCGGATTGAGTTACGACTGTTTGCGCTGTATCGGGAAAGGGCCGGGGCTGCGCTGGTGTCGGTAGAACTGCCGGACGACAGCACGGTGGGCGACCTTACGGCTGCCGTGCGAGCCGACTATCCCCGACTGGCGCCGCCCGAAGTACGCATTGTGGTGGCGGTGAACGCCGAGTATGCTGACGATGACCAGACTTTGCAGGCGGGCGACGAAGTGTGCCTGATACCTCCCGTTAGCGGGGGTCGCGGTTAGTGGAGGTCTCGAACGATGATCATATTGACGGACGCACCACTGGATGCGGATGCAGTCACCGAATCGGTGCGGCGCGACGGCAATGGGGCCGTCGTCACCTTTCTGGGCACCACCCGGGATAATTTTGGCGGCAAGACGGTACGCGGCTGGACGCATACGAGGATACGACGCGATGCTGGGTCGGTGTTGTTGAAGAAGCATTGAAGAGGGTTGTGTTGCGGGCCAGCCTGCTGCGCAGCGTGCGCGATATTACGGCATTGAGGACGTGGCAATCGCCCACCGGACGGGTCGAGTGGACGTGGGGCACATCAGCCTCGTGGTTGCAGTGGCGTCGCCGCACCGTCGTGAAGCGTTTGAAGCATGCCACGAGGCGGTGAATCGTATCAAGACGATTGTGCCCATCTGGAAGAAGGAATGGTTCGCAGACGGCTCCCGTTGGGTGGCTTGCGAAGACCACGAGTTTGCCGACGAGGCCGAGCATCAGCACGCCCACTCGGAACGGCACGCCGCCGGCGCGGTGGGGGATTAGGGTAAGTACCGTCGCTCCGGACCAAGCCAACGTAGAATCTCACGCGTACCCGCTTTAATCTGTTATTGCGAGGAGCGCCCGCTCATCCCCAGTTCGTCGAGGGAGGTGGCAATCTCCATGAGCCTGACCATGCGTAGACGAGTCGGCGTTGCTACGACAACGGGATTGCCACGCTACGCTCGCATGACAAGGGGGTACGGTGACAAGTGCGTACGCCTGACCAGGTAGCGGGGATTGCTAATGGACGCCGAATCCCGGATTGCCGGATTTGCGTGCGGGTTAGCGCAGGCCGTTGATGAGGTGGACCAGCACTTGTCCGGCGACGATGTCGATTTGCTTCACGACGTGGTGTACCGCGGGCAGTAATATCTCGGCGCCTTCGCTGGATTCGACGACGTAGACGTCGTTGCTGCCGGTGATCAGGACTTCGCGGATCTGGCCGAGGTTTTCGCCTTCGTCGGTGGTTACCTGCAGGCCGACCAGCTGGTAATGGTAGTACTCGCCGGGGGGTAGTTCCGGGCCGGAATCGGTGGCGGCGTATAACCACTGCCCGGCAAGGAGTTCGGCGGTTTGGACGTCGACGATGCCATCCAGACGCAGGATGGCGTACTCGCCCGGAAGGGATTGGCAGGAGACGATGGCGCGCTCGGCGTCACCGACGGTCACTGAATTGCCGGCCTGGAATCGCTGGGGATTATCGGAATGGCATTTGATACGCAGTGCGCCGTCGAGTCCGTGATTTCTGATCACGCGACCACCACCACCTGGTGGTCTGCCGGTGCCGGCGCGTCATCTGAAGCCCGGCTACTGTGAGGCGTTGGCCGGGGATTGCGCCGGGAGCGATTCCGGCTAGACAATCTCCAGCACTGCGCGCGTGCCGTCTTTGACGGCGGCTACCCGGAGTAGGACTCGCATTGCCTGGGCCACTCGTCCCTGCCGCCCGATGACCTTACCCTTGTCCTCTGGCGCGACTTCCAAGCGTATAACGATTTGGTCGCCTTCGTCGGACTCAGTGACCCGAACTGCTTCCGGGTTTGAGGTCAGCGACTGGGCGATAAACTCAATCAGATCTTTCATCCGCGTGAACCTTGCTGAGGATGCCGTTGAAATCGAGGATGCGACGCACTGGGTCGGAGGGTTGAGCACCTTTGCGCAGCCACTCCACCGCCCGGTCTGCGTCCACGGCTCTGCACCACGCAATACCGCCGCAGACAGAGCGTCATACCGCCACGCCGCCCAGGATCATAATGACCCGATGCCCATCGCTGCGGTCATGTAGGCGCCCTCATCACGCTGGTGCGCTGATCGGTGACGACTATTCGGTAATATGGGCGGCCTTTCTTTCCCACTCTCCGCAGGCGAATCCGTAGCATTTTTACTCCAACGACGATTTCCGTAGTGATTTGGGGGATAATTGCAAGGGAATGGTACGTTACTTGCAAATTGGGAAGCGTAAAGCGTGATCTCTGGCTAATACTGCGAACGTACCGCCGCAGCGACGAGATTCACTTTGCTGTTGAGTGAAAAATATCGGGCCCAGACTGGACCTTTGGTAAACCGATATCCCCAAGAACCCTGGGGCGACGGTAGACACTGGTCTGGGCCCGACGAACGGGCTAAATGCCAACTTTTCGTAAGCGATGACGCTAAGAGACTTTCACCCCGTCGTGTCCAGACTGGTGCCTACCATCGCCCCAGCATGTTAAACTGTGTTTCATTAGCCTTCACCTCCTTACTCAAATTCCGCACGAGCGCGGTTAGGTTTAATCTACAGTTGGGAGACAGACTTGTCAACCCATTTTACAGCCCGATCCACAATAAATTCCGGAACAAATTCCGTCGGTGTTGCCGGGACCCCGTCGCGTTGCCGCGTTGCGTTTATGGGTACACCGGATTTCGTAGTACCGGTGCTGGATGGACTGGCGGCCAATCCTGCGCTAATCGTGATCGCCGCTTACGTTCCTCCCGACCGGCCGCGAGGACGGGGGCGGTCGCTGACGCCAGCGCCAGTGAAACAACGTGCGCTGGAGCTGGGCATCCCGGTGGCGCAGCCGGCGACGCTGCGAAACTCCAATGCGGTTGCGGAACTGGCCGGGTTCGAGGCCGATGTGATAGTGGTGGCAGCCTACGGGCGTATCCTGCCACCGGGCGTGCTTGGCCTGCCGCGTTTCGGCTGCCTGAATCTGCACCCGTCGTTGCTACCCAGACACCGGGGGCCGTCGCCGGTGGTGAGTGCCATACTGGCTGGCGACGAGACCACCGGCGTTACGCTGATGCTGTTGGACGAAGGTATGGACACGGGGCCGATTATCGCCCAGCGGCAGCGGCCGGTATCCTGGCACGACGACGCAATTTCGCTGACGGCTACACTGTTCACGGACGGCGTTGACCTCCTGAACGAATCTCTACCCGGCTGGCTGGCTGGCGCTATCCAGGCAAATCCGCAGGATGATGCGCTTGCCACCTACACGTCCAAGATCGAGCGGGCGGACGGTGCGGTCGACTGGACGCTGTCGGCCATAACGCTGGCCCGTCGATTGCGCGCCTACACCCCGTGGCCCGGCCTGCACGCTCGTTGGAACGGCATCGAGGTCAAGATATTGGCAGCCGAAGCGATTGACGGGGATGGTGTCGATGCGGGAGTGGTGGTCGACACGGGTTCGTCAAGTATTGCCATCGGCACCGGCGACGGCCTGCTGAGTGTGGGGCGGCTGCAAGTCGAAGGGAAGCGCGCCGCAGATGCTGCCGAGTTCCTGCGCGGATACCCGCAATTCATCGGAGCCCGGCTTGGGGACGCGGCGGTGTAAACTGCACCGGCAGCGTCGGGTTTGGCGGGCTGGCGTGGTGTAGAATGCGGCTCAACGTCGCGGGAGCAAGACTCGCGGTCAACGTACATACGCTCGGGTCTCTCACGCATACCCGCTTTAATCTGTCAATGCGCGGAGCGCCCGCTGACCCCGAGCTCGTCGAGGGACGTGGCAATCTCGATGAGGCTGAACACACGTCGACGAACCGCCGTTCCTAACGGCGACGGGATTGCCACGCTACGCTCGCAATGACAGAGTGGGTGCGCATGAGACCGGGTCCACATACACCGGCGTCCACACCCGCCGGGGCGCTCGTATATTCCGAGCTACGCGTACTCCCGGGCCAGGCATGGACACCGAAAAACCCTTGGAGGTAATGATGGCATTCGCAGGCATACCGACTGAAGCTGAGGTGCTGGAATGGTACCGGAATGAAAACAATTGGGGTCGCTGGGGCCAACAGGATGAGCTGGGCGCGTTGAACCTGATTACGCCGGCCAAACGGACGCAGGCGGCGGCGCTGGTGCAATCCGGAGAAACGGTCAGCTGCGCTCGCCCCATCACCACTGAAATCACGCCGGACATCACGTTCCAGGTGCAGCGGTACATGGTGGACAGCGGCGAGGGTCGTGATACCGACCCGCTGGAGCGGCGCAATTCCCGGCGCGGGGCCGCCGAGTTCATCGGCATGGTGTTTCACGGCCAGACCATAACGCACATTGATGCGCTTTCGCATTACTCTTACGATGGGCTGATGTATAACGGCGTGCCGGCGGGAGTGGTTACGTCCCGAGATGGCGCCCAGAGTCATGCGATTGACCTTACCGCTCAGGGGCTGGTGACGCGGGGGGTTCTGCTGGACATCGCCCGGGTGCGCGGTGTCGACTGGCTGCCTCCGGATGCGCCGGTGATGCCGGAAGACCTGGACGCGGCGGAAAAGCAACAAGGGGTTACCGTAGAGACAGGCGATATTCTGCTGGTGCGGACGGGCAACTACCGCCGACGCATGGTGGAAGGGCCGTTGCCAGCAACGGAGCCGTCGGTGGCCTGCCACGTGGCCTGTGCGCCGTGGTTCAAGGAGCGTGGCATCGCCATGCTGGGCACCGACACGTCCAACGACATTCGGCCCAACGAGTATGCCAACATCGTTTCACCGCTGCACATCGCGTGCCTGGTGTATCTGGGGGTTTGGCTGATTGACAACGCCAATCTGGAAGAGATCGCCGAGGCGGCAGCCCGCCACAACCGATGGGAATTCATGCTGTCGATAGGGCCGCTGCGGTTGCGGCACGTAACCGGCAGCCCGGTGAATCCCATCGCCATTTTCTGATGGGTTGGGTCTCGATTGACGTTCTCGATTGACGTTGGTGCGGGCGACACAATTGTCGCCCGCACGTCGATTGGGGGAGTTGGTTCAGCTAGAAGTTGGGGCGGATATTCATCTCGCGGAGGCGACGGGTCCGCTCTTCAATTGGCGGGTGCGTGGAAAATAGCTTAGCCATGGAACGCCCGCTCAGCGGGTTGACGATGAACAGATGGGACGCTGCTTCATTGACCTTCATGGGGCGAACCTCGGCACCCATCTCCAGTTTCTCCAACGCACGCGCCAGGGCCTCCGGATTGCCGCAGTTATGGGCTCCGGTGGCGTCGGCCTGAAATTCGCGGGCGCGGGAGATTGCCATCCGGATGACGGTGGCGGCCAGCGGCATGACGATGGCGATGATAAGCAGGCTGATGATGTTGCCGCCGCGGTCGCGTCCGCCCCCTCCCATGCCGCCGAAGATGGCGGCGAACTGGGCCATGATCGCCAGCATGGAGATGGCTCCGGCGATGGTGGCGACCACGGCCATGATGAGGGTGTCGCGATTGCCCACGTGGGCCATTTCGTGAGCAATCACGCCGGCCAACTCTTCGCGAGTCAGGATGCGCCGAATGCCCGTGGTTACGGCGACGGTGGCGTGCTGCGGGTTGCGTCCGGTGGCGAAGGCGTTTGGAGAATCGGTGTCGATTTCGTACACCTTGGGCATGGGCATATTGGCCAATTGAGCCTGTTCGGCGACCAAAGCGAACAACTCGGGGTCATCCTCGGCGGTAATCTGTTTGGCGTGGGCCATGCCGAGCGCAATCCGGTCGCTGAACCAGTAGGCCCCGAAATTCAACATCACGGCCAATACGACAGCGATGATAATGCCCATCTCACCGCCAAAATAGGCTCCGATGAGCAGCAGCAATCCGGTGAGCATCATCAGGAGGAAAAATGTTTTGATGGTGTTCATGATAGCCTCGTGGGTGAGCCAACAGAGTGTGAATCTACCTCTTATTGAATTGTACCATCGGGCACGGCGGGGAATATTAAGGCATTGTGAGGGAGCTCGCCTGGTTCAGGGCGATGCCTTCAGGCACAAGATTGGGATCGCCAGACCCGGTATAATTCTTTCGAATTCGACCCATTGTTCGACCCATTGTTCGACCCAATAATGAAAGGCGGTGCAACTATGCGTATTACCGATGTGGAAGCGGACATCGTCCGTATTCCCTTGAGCACTCGTTTCAGCGGCAGTGTGTATCAGATCGAATCCCGCTGTACTATCGTTACCCGCGTGCATACCGATGAAGGGCTGGTGAGCGAGGTGTATTCGGGCGACGAACGGACGGGTTACCATCTGTTGAAGGACCTGGTGGTAGGCCCGATGAAAGAAGCGGTGGTGGGTGAGGACCCCACAGCCATCGAGCGGTGCTGGCAGAAGATGTTTGCGCTGACGCCGCGTATCGCCGACAAGGCAATTGCCATGCGCGCGGTGGCCGCCATCGACGTGGCGCTGTGGGACATTACCGGGAAGTCGCTGGGGGTGCCGGTGCGGTCGCTGCTGGGTGGGTATGCCGACCGCGCCCCGGTGGTGCGGTTTGCGTACTACGTGCAGGGACGCGACACCGAGGACATGGTGCAGGATTTGTTGCACCAACGCGAGCGGGGAATCGGTGGTGTCAAGCTCAAGGTGGGCGGAGTGTCAGTTACCGATGACCTGCTGCGGGTGCGGGCCATCCGCGATGCGCTGGGCGACGATTTCATCGTGGTTTGCGACGCCAACCAGGCCTGGACGCTGGACGAAGCGCTGGAGTTTGCAGGGCCGGCTAAGGAGATGGGCCTGGCCTGGCTGGAGGAACCGTGTCGCTGGCAGGACGCCGACAACGATATGCGCCAGGTGCGGCTGCGGACGGGCATTGCGGTGGCCGCCGGCCAGGGCGAAAGCAGTTCTTGGGGCGCCCAGCGCCTGATGGATACCGAGGCGGTGGACATCCTGAATGTGGACGCCGCGATCTGTGGTGGTATCTCGGAGTGGCGGCGCGTGGCCGGAGCGGCGCAGATGCGCGGGGTCAGGATGGCGCACCACGAGGAACCGCAACTCGCAGTGCAGCTGTTGCCGGCTCACGCTCACGGTCTGTTTGTTGAGGTGTTCGAGGAAGAACGCGACCCGGTTTACTACCAGCTCAACAGCGTGCTGCCGGAGTGGGACAACGGTGAAATAGTGGCGCCCACCGAGCCGGGCATGGGCCTGCACCTGGATGAGGCGGTGCTAGAGGAGTATAAGGTTTACTAATCACGCGACCGGGCAGCTTAGGCTGAAACATCTTCAAGCAATGCTATCTTGTCTTGGAACAGCGCGATGGCGCGTTCTTCCGGCACTCCGATGAAGAACCTCAGTCCCTGGACGTACTCCACCACTTCCCGTGGGAGCATCCGCAGGTCGTCGCGGGGCCCAATCGATTTGTAGAGGTTATTCATCCAGTCTTCTTGCCCTACGAAGAGGGCATCCTCGAGCACAACCCGGTCCTGCCGCTCCATCTCCGTACTGGCCATCCATCGGGAGAATACGAAGGGCAAACCCGTCCACGCCTGCCATTGCTCGCCCAGGTCGTAGCGGTGGGGGAATCCGCGCGCGCCCCGACGGTTGCGCAAGGCCAGATTGCCGGTCAACAGGAAAGCATCGTGTTCCGACTGCAGATCGACGAAAGCAGCCGGTGTTACTTCGCGCTGTTGTGCCAGCAGCACCCGCAACAGTGTCACTGAGGTGGGGTCGCCGTCGCCAAGGGCGATTCGGCCCCCGTTCAAGTCTTCAATGGGCGTCTTTGAAAGCAGTACGCTGGATGCTCCCATCCCGACCGACGCGACGCAGAAGCCGCTGATCGGATTGGCTTTGGGGGCCACCCGAAACGTGTCCAACAGGGATACCGGCCCGGCGTCTATTTCACCCAGTTCCAGAGCCTCGGCCACCGCGTTGGCTTCCATGTTTAGCATTTCAATGCCGCGGCGTTCCATATCGAAATAGAACGCCTCGTATTCCAGGTTGGGTACACGGGCTACCTTGATGGGCATGGCAAATACTCGCTCCCTGAAAGCTTGGAATCCGGTATTGAGCGGAAGGTAGAAAACTCGGCGGCGATTGCCACGTCGACAACGGCGGGTCGACGGGCCAACCCCAGACGGGGCACAGGATAAAGCGACCACTACGCGACCCCACCTTGATCTGTTAAGGGAAGCCCGGCAAGGCAATTGCATTCCGGCGGGAATGTGTTTCCCAACACGGGTTAGGTTCCCCACCGGGGTTGCCACGTCGCTATGATCCTTACAACGACGAACAGGCTCGCCGGAAGTTCGATTGATTTACGCCACCGGATAATGACCGTTGATCACACATGAGAAGGCCTCCGTTGGTCACCGATGAAGCCAGATAAGAGGCTTTCACCCGGTTCTCTCCGGAGGCCTTCACAAAGGGTCTAGTACCGTCAGGGGTTACAGCCGAGGCCCCATGAAGGTGGAAGCTTGCTTGCGGTAGACCTGGATGCGGTTGCGAGGTCCTTCACAGACGAAAACCGCATTGGAATCGTCAACTTCTACCCCGGTGGGGGCCCAGAAGTCCTTTTCCCGCTCCAGTCCTTGCGCCCGCTCTCGCTCCCCCCACATCTCGGGGGTTCGCGTCCAACTTGTCCTTGCCCCACTTGGAGACGGTTGCGTCGCCAGTCTTTAGGGTGACGAAGTCGCCGTCGGGATCAAAAACCTGCAAGCGGTCGTTCAGCCAGTCGGCGACGTAAATGATGCCGTCCTTGTCAACGGCGACGTCGGTGGGACGGTTGAACTCCCCCTCGCCCGATCCGGAGGAACCGAACTTCATCAGGAACTTGCCATCGGCGGTGAACTTCTGGATTCGGTCGTTCCGCCAGTCGGCGATGAATATGTTGCCCTGTTTGTCGATGGTGATGCCCCAAGGCATGTTGAACTCGCCATCGCCATCGCCCTGCTTGCCGAACTGGGCCAGGAACTTTCCGTCATGGGTGAATTTTTGGACGCGGTGGTTGTTGCAATCAACGACGAAGACGTTATCGTCCTTGTCGATGGCCAGACCGGCGGGCCGGTCCAACTCACCTTCACCGCTGCCGTGGCGCTCTTCCCACTTTCCGATGTAGTCGCCGTCGCCGCTGAAGATGGATATCCGATGCATCCATTCGTCGGAAACGTAGACGTTACCATTGCCGGAGATGGCCACGGTTACGGGCCAGACCAGGGAACCGTCTTCAAAGTTGTACTCGTGGGGGCCCTGCTGCGGTACGCCACGGGCAAAGGCGTTGACGTATTCCTCGTCAACGGTGCAGACCGCGATGCGGGTGCCTTCGGGCCGGTACTCGGGAGACCGGCACAGGACGTACATCAGGTCGTCTTCGCCGCGGGCCATATGCACCGGGTAGGTGAAACCGGGCCCGAACTGCTCGCCACGCCCGATGGTGTGGCTGTACTGGAGCTGTACGTGCGATATTCTGGTGGGAGTCATACTCACCTCAAAGTGTCTGACTAAATGAACGCCATCTGTTCGAACGTGCCGTTCACGATGGGTTGGGCATCCAGGCCCATCCACTTCTCCAGGAGGGTGGAATAGAGGCCACGGAAAGTCGTTGTTGAAGTGGAGGTCGCCCTCCAGGAGCTTGTCCTGTTCCAGCGAAGGATATTCGCCGTAGAGGCCGCCATTGACCGACTCACCAACCATGAAGGCCACGCCTCCAGAACCGTGGTCGGTGCCGGAGCCGTTGTCGTGAACCCGGCGTCCGAACTCGGTGAAGACCAGCAGCACCACGTTGTCGCCAGCGTTGTGCTCTTTCAGATCGTCGTAGAAGTCGGCAAATCGCGTGGGAGGTCTCGTTCCACAGCCTGGTGTGGTTCAATAGCTCGCCGGCGTGGGTGTCGAAGCTGTTGTAGGGCGCCGTGGTGTAGAACACCCTGGTGCCCAAATTGGCCAGATGCACCTGGGCGATGTTGCGCATGTACTGGGCAACGGTGTCGCCGCCGTACTCCACGCTGGAGGAATACATGGCGGGGGCGGTGCTGAGAATATCAGCCCCTTCCAGCGCGTCCAGTCCGGTGTGAGCGAAGTAGTCCAGCACCGGGCCCTGGCCGATCATGGGCGAGTAGACCCGGGAGAACACGTCGAGGGCCTTGGCTCGCTGATCTTCGATTTCGATGCCGGTCAGCACGCCGTAGGTCTCGAGGTTTCCTACCGAAGCCACGGGGACACCGGGGGCCACCAGGGACCTGGGGAGACCGCGCCCGAAGTTGACGCCAGTCAGTACGTTTTCTTTCTGCGGGTCCAGGTCGCGCACGGCCCGACCCAGCCAGCCCTCATCGCCCACTTTGTCTGGCTCACAGGTGTGCCAGATGTCCATGGAGCGGAAGTGGGAACGGCTCGGGTTGGGGTATCCGACGCCCTGGATGATGGCGACCTTGCCCTCATCGTACAGACGCTTCACCGGCGCCATTGCCGGGTTGAAGGCGATCTGGTCGTTGATAGGCAGGACCTGGTCGATTGGAATTCTTACGTTGGGCCGGTTGTCCAGATACAGGGGATCGCCGTAAGGGATGATCGTGTTCAGTCCGTCATTGCCCCTGACAACTGGAGGACCACCAGCACCGGGTCTTTCTTGGTGGATGTCATTTCTTTAGTCCTCCTCGGTTACGCGAATAGGTACTCGGTGGTGGCCACGATGGACTGTAGCATCTGGCCGACCCTTTGGCCGAACTCGTCGCTTCCAGTCTGCAGCTCGCCTTCGCCGCGGGCCAGCGACACCAGCTCGGTGCGGGTGACATCGGCCAGCTCGTATGCGCCCAGCATGTCCAGGCAGCCATCGACCAACTGTTCCGGCGAGATGGTGGTTCCCTGGGAACCCAGGCGGCTGATGATGGCCTGTACTCCACGGTGGGAGGTGTTACCCACTGCGTCGGCGGTGAAGTTAATGCGCTCGACCAGGGTGCCGCTGTCGATCCACTCCCGTCCGGTATGCCAGCCCTCCACCGTCGGAGGGTTGAGCAGATCCTGACCCATGTAACGAATGGTCAGGGTCATGGCGTTCAGACCGGGTTTGGGCATCTCGAAGTCGCCAACCAGGCGCATCGTGCCGACCACGGTTTCGGTGGGGCTCTTCACCTTGGTGAAGCGAGCATCCTTGAAGAAGTCGGAGTTGAAGAGCACCCGCAGCATAGAGCGGACGTCATAGTTGGAGCGGAAGTACTCGTCCTCCAGCATCTTGACGGCTTCGGGGTCCCGGGGTGGGGTGTCCTTCCATGCGGGAACCTGGGGCTCGTCAGCGACGAAGAAGTTGTACAGATGCCTGGCAATGAACCTGCCGGCGCCGGGCTGCCTGGCGATAATGCGGACGACGTCCTCGCCGTTCCAGTTGCCGGATTCGCCCAGGAACGTCTTCTCGCCATAGTCGTGGTCGGACGGATCATAAATGAAGGCCGCCTCGTACTTGCCGTACGGGTACCTGGGTACCGAGTTGGTAACCGTCCATCCGGTGAAGGCGCGGGCGCACTCTTGGACGTCATCCTCGGAATAGTTGTCCAGACCGTCCATTCCAACGCCCAAAGAGAACAATTCCAGGAGCTCGCGGCCCCAGTTCTCATTGATGGCGTCTTTGTGGCTCATGCAGTTGTCCAGGTAGAACATCATTGCCGGGTCCATGGACAAACCCAGGAGCAGGTCGTGGAAGTTGCCCATGCCCATGGTGCGGAACATTTCGAACTCAATTTGCTGCTGCTTTGGATATTCGCACTTGGCGTGTCCGGTGCAGAAAATCTGGTGCCAGAAGAGGGCAATCTTTTCCTCTAGCGGGCGCTTGGTGTTGATCATCCGGAAGGTCCATTCTTCCTGTTGACCCTCCAGTCCGGCTTGGGAAACCCACTGTGGCTGATAGCGCATCAGAATGTCGCGCTCAATCTCGGGCTGCGTGTCCGGATTCAGCAATTCTTCCACAGTGGCCTCGTAGCCCTGGGCGACACGAGCTTCCAGTTCTTCATACGTCGCCCCAAAACCAGCGCGGCGCATCAAGTGAGCCATTAAAGCGATGTCTTTGTCTGCCATTCTTTCTCCTCCTGAATACGTCTCAACGGTTGTTACTCGGCAACCCCGTTTCTTTTACGGTTTCCTACCGTGTGCATCCATACCGAGGTGGTATACGCAAATGATTACCCGATTAGCACCGCGATGTAGGTCGGCTTACGTCGGTCCCTTTTCCGGTACCGGCACCATCGTATGCTTAACGTTGACATACGTCAACATTTTGGAAGCAAGTCAGGGCACACCAAACGCCACCGATAATTGAACGGCGCCAGTAGATGGTGACGAAATCCTTTGACGCCATGGCGATGACGCCACGATGATTCCCGCATGGGTGCGGGCTGGTTTCGGCACTCCCACAGCGTCAGCCGGGGGATTCCCGTGCTGCGATTACAGGATAAATTCTGGCCCTGAACCTCCTTTCACGCGACTCTAACGATCCAAATCTAACCCAACTCTGCGATGGCCTCTATCTCCACGTCCAGGCCGTCCTCGGCCAGAGCGGTGATTTCAACCAGAGTGTTGGCGGGGTATTCACCCCGGAAATACTCCACGAACAACGCTTCCTGCTCTTCGCGATGAGCCCGCCAGTGGGGAATGCTGGTGACAAAAGTGGTAATTTTCACGATATCGGAGGAATCTCCACCTTCCTCGGCTACGATCCGGGTGATTCTGTCCAGGGTGACCCTGAGCTGCTGCATCACATCTTTACCCTGAGCGTCGGTGCCGCGAGCAGTGCAGCCGGCAATGAATAGCAGGTTGCCGACTCGCACACCACGGCTGAAGGTGGCCCCCGACGGGGCGATATCCGGATAATTTTTCCTGACCTTCTCCAAGATTTGGCCTCCTGAGGCTGGAATGTCATCGGCCGGCTTTCCATAGAATCATGAGAATCATGCCAAGCCGACGCCGCTCAAGGATACAGCGCACGGATGTATCAAGCACCACGGCCGAGACCATCGGATCACCTTTGCTCCAGATCCAACGCGCCGGCACGATGGGAGCAATGGCACCACCGGCGCCGGTAGCTGGGGGAGTTCCAACGTAACGGTGAGACCGCCAGCCTCCAACATTGCCGCCGATGCAGGGTCTTTCGATTATCGGAACGTAGCGGTCAAAGGTGCGCTGGCGACAGCGTTGGTCGATGCGGCGACGAGATTGCCACGCTGCGTTCACAATGACATTCGGGGACAATCGAAAGACCCCGGCCGTCGACGGCCCTCGCGTTGACCCGGTATACCGCTGGTGCTACATTGACGGCATAGAGAGGGACTTACACGCCAGCTTACGGAGGAGGGCGCGAACATGGACTTTGGACTATTTAACACGTGGAACGCTTTATATGAGGGAGGCAAGGTTCCCTGGGACGCTGAATATAGCGGAGGGAAGCTCCTTGAGGAAGAGGCTTACGTTCAGAACTGGGCAGAGATTGACGCGGTAGAGCAGATGGGGTGGGACTACGTCTGGCTCGGGGGAGGCCACTTCTCCAAGCAGGCGAGCATGGATCCCCAGGTTCTGATGCTATCCGCCGTGATAGCGGCCCGCACCGAAAGGATCAAAATTGGGTCATCCATCCACCGGCCGGTGATGAGACAGGCGGGTGAGACGGTGTCTGCATCCGCGCTCCCGCACGAGAGATATGGGTTCGACAACCTGATGATGGAGGACCCCATCCAGACCGCGGAGCAGGTCGCCATTGTTGACCAGATCAGCAAAGGCCGCTTCATTTACGGCGCCGGCGGGCGCACGCGTGGCTCCGATACGCGTCGCGAGCAGTTTTTCGAATACCTGGAAGTTATGAAGCAGCTTTGGACCGAGGATCAATTCTCCGGGTTCGAAGGCAAGTATTACAACTACCCGGCATTCTACGAGCCGTACCTCGCCATCCCCAAGCCCTACCAGAAGCCCTACCCGGCCATGCTGTTGCCAGTGGACAGCCAGGAAAGCTTCGTACCCATGGGAGAGCAGGGCTATCGCATCGCCGTGGGCGCGGGCAGTTCACCCCACAACCTCCGCGGAACCACGGTACTGATTGAGGACGTGAAGCGCTACAAGCAGGCCTGGCGGGATGCCGGACACCCCGGCGAACCCACCACCGTGGTTCGCATACCGACGCTGGTAGCCGACACGAAGGAAGAGGCCACGCGCGAAGTTGACGGACTGATGAGTCTGGCCAGGCGGTATTACTCCGGCCGGGTGGGTATCGGGAGCACCGATGCCGGCGCGGCGAGCCCAGATGCGACTGAGGAAGTGAACCTGTTTGGGACACCGGAGGAAGTGGTCGACAAGATCGAGGTTCTCCGCGAGGACTTCGGCACCGACGAGATCATGTTCGAGGTCAACTGGACTTCATCGGTTCCCCGGGATGTCGTGATGAACACCATGCGAATCCTCACCGACAAAGTAATTCCGAAGTTCAAGTAATTCGCGGCCCCAACCAATGGTTACCACCGGCGCGGTGGTGTGAATCAGGTTTGACGCCCGGGGGATTGCGCCATGCAATTCGCCGGGCGTTTGGTTGAATATCGCCAACGGGAGGGGGTTGCCGAGAATCGCGACCGCCACGTCAAAACAGCAACGGCCCAGCGGCATCCAGAGTCTATGGATTGTCCAGCGATATTTACTACCCGCTGATTGTCCACCGATTGTTGTTTCTCGGCTCAGGATGAGCGGGGAGATTTTTGCACTGACGATCGAGGCGTGTTCAGAAAATACCCACGTGGATGACTGGTGTATACGCACCCTTGTACAATGACGCACGGGGATTGAAGACACGAAAAGGGAACGGGCATGGGCACGTTGGAAGTTCGTTTGCAGGTTAGCAATCCATTCACCCAGGTTGCCGACACCGTTGATGCCTTGGTGGATTCGGGTTCGACACACTCGGCGATGCCGGCCAGTTTTTTTGCGCGACCTGGGAATTGAACCGTTTGAAACGCGAAGGATGCGAATCGCCAATGGCGGGGTTGTAGAGTACGAAACGGGTGTGGCCGGGTTTTCCGCCGAGGGCCGGTACGGGATCGCCAGGGTCATATTCGGCCCACCAGACCACTATCTGATGGGGCCGACGACGCTGGAAGACCTGACGCTGGGGATTGACCCTATGGGTGAGCGAGTAATTCCCGATGACAGACTGTATTTGTAAGGTATCTCCAGGATGACAACCGGAGTGGATACATACGACGAAGCGCTGGCGCTGGCTTATGAAGCGGGGTGGACTGATGGGTTGCCAATCGTGCCGCCCACTGCCGAGCGGGTGCGGGCGTTTCTTGATGCGTCGGGTCGGTCGGCGCTGGAACTGGTTGGGGAGTTACCGCCCCGCGGCGGACGGGCGACGGTGGAGAAGCTGGCGACCAACGCGGTGATGGCGGGGTGTCTGCCGGAGTATTTTCCGGTGGTGATTGCCGCGATTGAGGCTCTGCTGCTGCCCCGGTTCAACCTGGCATCGGTGCAATGTTCGACGCACATTGCCACGCCCCTGGTGGTGGTCAACGGGCCGATTGCGCGGGACCTGGATATGAATGGCGCCGGCAACTGTTTCGGGGCAGGGCAACCGGGCCAACGCAACCATCGGGCGGGCGGTCAAGCTGGCGCTCACCAATCTGGGCGGTGCGCTGCCGGGCGACGAAGATCGCGCCACGTTCGGCCACCCCGGCAAATACACCTACTGTATCGCTGAAAACGAGGCGGATAACCCCTGGGACCCGTATCACGTGGACCACGGCTACGGCCCCGATGAGTCGGTGGTGACGGTGCACCCGGCGGAAGCGCCCCACAACCTGAACAACCACGGAGCCGACAATCCGAGGGACCTGCTGACCACGTTTGCGATGTCGATGGCGATACCCGGTTGCAACAACATCCACGTGATGGGCGACGTGCTGCTGGTGCTGGGTCCGAAACACGCTGACATTATTGCCAGCGCCGGATGGAGCAAGAACGACGTGCGGTCGTACCTGTACGAACTGGCGCGGCAGCCGCTGTCCGTCCTGAAACTGGGTGGCATCCACGGGCGTCATGCCCACCGCAACACGCTGTGGCCGCGCTGGATCGACCGCAACGACGATGACGCCATGGTTCCGGTGGTGCGCCGTGCGGAGGATATTCACATCATGGTTGCCGGCGGGCCGGGTCGGCATTCGCTGTACATACCAGGCTGGGGTTCGCGGATTACGTCGGCAGCCGTTCGTGTCGGTTGAATTCTTCCAGGTCTAGCAGCCCGTCCGAGAAACACGACTGGTGAGTCTGTAGGGGTATGATGGGTGGAGTTCATTAGCGAGGAGGCGGCGATGAGCAAGACCTACGTTCCCTACGATCCCGATCAGCAGTTGTTGCTGCCGGCGGCCCTGCAGGAGTGGCTGCCCGACGACCATCTGGCCTACTTCATCTCGGACGTGGTGGACCAGTTGGACCTGTCGTCAATCACCGCCCGCTACGAGGGAGAAAGGCGGGGTGGCCCGCCTTACCATCCTCGGATGATGGTCAAGGTGCTGCTCTACGGCTACTGCGTCGGGGTGGCGTCATCACGGCGCATTGCCCAGCGGCTCCACGAGGACATTGCCTTTCGGGTGCTGGCGGCGAACAACACGCCGGACTTTCGCACCATCTCCGACTTCCGCAAGGACCACCTGGCGGCGCTGTCGGGGTTATTCCTGGTAACTGTTCAGATTTGAGGGGAAGTGAGCAGTTGGCGGCAGGCGGCGAGGGGGTTCAGGCCTCGTGCGCGCCAGGTGCCGAAGATGGATGCCAGCGTCATCTTGCGCTCGGTGCCACGTTCCGACCGGGTGCCCCCGCTGATCTTGCGGCTGATAACCACATGGCGCAGGCTGCGCTCGGCGGGGTTGTTGTCCGACGGCACGTCCGGTTCGGCCACGAAGACGAAGAGTTCCTTGATGTGGCGCTCAATGCGCCGGCACAGCCGGCCCTGCAGAGCTAGCGGGTCAGCCAGGAAGGGCTGGCAGATGACCAGCAGCTGCCGCTCCCAGGCCAGTTGAGCGGGTGCGCCGTCGTTGTGCCTGAGGATGGGTGAAAGACCTGGCCTCGACATAGAGCTGATGGACTGCCGCGGCCCACTGGGCCAGCGAGGTGTCCTTGGGGTAGAGCGCCACCAGGTCGTGGATATCCCGCAACAGGTGGGCCCAGCACCGTTGCTTGGGGCCATCGTAATGGTGGTAGGCGGCGTAGAAATCGCTGACCAGCACTCCGGAGAATGACTCGCCCAGCGCTTCGTCCACCACCGCCTTGCCCCGACCCCGCCGCAGGAAGTAGCGTTCGGTGGGGGTGCTGAAAGTCCAGACGTAACCGTTGTTCCCATTCTGACGCCAGCCGGTTTCGTCGGCGTGGACCACTGGGCTGGCGCGGATGCGGTCCAGGATCGCGGCCACCGCTGGTTGGGCCTGTTGCGCGGTCTGGTGAATGGCGCTCACAATGGCCCCCACGCTGAGGCGCAGCTGATGGACGGTGCGCAGATACCACTGGATGCTGCGGATCGGCAGGCGCCCTTCTTCCCGCAGCGTGGCGATGCGGCTGAGCACGTTGACGCCCAGGCGTTGGCGCCCCAGTGCCACGCCGTCCAGTTGTGCTGGGGGTATGCAGCGGGTCGACACGCTGGGCAGGTCCTGGCGATGAAGACATGCTCGGTGACTTGCACCGGAACCACCGGCAACTCGATGACTTCCCGGGTGCGCTGGACCCAGCCGCCAGTCAGGTGCGTCCCGCAATCGGGACAGCTCTCCACCACGTGCTCCACCCGATGGGTCGGTGTCATGCGCCGGCGGGCGAAGCCGTGGCGTCGCTGCTTTCTTGGGCTGCTGCTGCGCTGGCGGCCCGAACTGGACTTGAGGCTGGGCATTCGGGGCGGGCCGCCCGGTTTCGCCTGGCCTTCGAGTTCGGCAACCCGCCGCTCCAGCCGTACCATCATCACCTGCAACTCGGCAATGACCGCCTGTTGCTGCACGATGATGGCGATGAGAACATCGCGACTGGCGGTGGTCAGGTCAATTTCGGTATCCACTCCCTCTATATGACATAACCACCGCCACCCGTGCCAGCGTCTGGCAGCCCGCCTTCGGCCAATTTACTTCACCAAGTCTGAACAGTTACTATTCCTGCAGGTGCTGGCGTTTTGCCAGCGGGTGGGGCTGGTGAAGTTGGGTCATGTGGCGCTGGACGGCACCAAGGTCAGGGCCAACGCATCCAGGCACAAGGCGATGAGTTATAAGCGTATGAAAGAGAAAGAGGCGCAGTTGGCGGCGGAGGTGGCGGAGTTGCTGCGGCGGGCTCAGGAGGTCGATGACGAGGAGGATCGCAGGTATGGCCAGGATAAGCGCGGGGATGAGTTGCCGGAGGAGCTGGCCTTTCGGGAGGGACGGTTGGAGAAGATACGGGAGGCCATGGCGGCGTTGGAAGCCGAGGCCCAGGCGGCGGCTGAGGCGGAAGGCAAGGAGCATCTCGGGGTGCCCGACGACAAGGCTCAACGCAACTTCACCGATGCCGAGTCCCGCATCATGCCCGGGCCGGGCGGTAGGGACTTCCTGCAGGCGTACAACTGTCAGGCGGTGGTTGACCACGCCCACCAGGTGATCGTGGCGGCCCGGGCCACCAACCAGTCCTCGGACAAGCAGCAGGCTGCGGCGATGATGCAGGAGACCATCGACAACGTCGGTGCAGTCCCCCGGGAAGTATCCGCCGATGCTGGCTATTACTCGGCAAAGGCAGTCGACGACCTCCAGGCCCTGGGCGTGGACCCGTTCGTCGCGCCGGAGCAGACCCGCCACGGCAGAGTGGTTCCGCCGGCGCCCCGAGGGCGCATACCCAAGCACCTGTCCCCCAGGGACCGGATGCGGCGCAAGTTGCAAACCAGGCGGGGCCGCCAGCGTTACGCCCTGCGGATGGAAACGGTGGAGCCGGTCTTCGGCCAGATCAAGGCGGGCCGGGGCTTCCGCCAGTTCCTGCTGCGGGGACTGGAGAAGGTCAACGGCGAGTGGTCCCTGATCTGCACCGGCCACAACCTGCTCAAGCTGTTCCGCTGCGGCCGACTGGCCCCCGGATCAGCATGGGCCACCCGGCTAACCGAGCGCGTGGGATGTCCACCCCACCGGTTGGGAACGACGTCCCATGCCCAGAGCCTCCCAGAGTGAGCATCGTCAACCGGCAGGAATAATTGACGCCGATCGATCGCGGCTTGCCCGGGGAGACTAGTTAGCCAATACTCGGACTCGCTCCTAGGTTCTGTTGACATTTCACCGTAGCCAGATGAGAGCGGCGGTGAAATGCAGGAAGCCGAGGTATCTGGTGTCCAGCTTCTCAAACCGGGAGAAGATCCGGCGATAGTGCTTCATCTTGTTGATGAAGCATTCCACCAGATGGCGCTCCCGGTACAGATGCCGGTCATAGTCGGCGGGTTCCTTGCGGTTCGAGCGGGGCGGAATGACCGGCATCATACCCAGTTCCAGGATGTGCTGGCGAAACTCCTGGGCATCGTACCCTTTGTCGGCCAGTACGTGCTCGCCAGCATAACCGGCGATTAACTCCTCCGCCTGAGTGATGTCGTGCTGTTGCCCTCCGGTCAGTATGAATCGCAAGGGGTTGCCCAAGCTGTCCACGCTCACGTGAATCTTGGTGCTGAACCCGCCGCGGCTCCGGCCCAGGGCTTGGGCCGTCTGGCCACCCTTTTTGGGGGAGCTCCCGCCGCGCAAGGGTGCGCCCGGACCACCGTGCTGTCGATGATCAGGTATTCCAGATCCGGGTCGTCGGAGCAATGTTGATGCATTTGTGCCCAGACGCCTTGGTCAGTCCAACGGGCGAATCGTTTGTAGACGCTGTTCCAGTTCCCGTATTCAGCTGGCAGCAGTCGCCATTGGGCCCCAGAGCGGTTAATCCATAAGACGGCCTCGACAAAACGCCGGCAATCCGCTTCCTGGCCGACGTACAGGCCGGTGCAGCCACGCAAGAAATCGAGAACCCTGACCCACTGTTCTGGTGATAATCTGATGTTTGACATACGGCCATTATAATGAAATGTCAACAGAACCTAGCCTATGCCGCTTGATTGTACAAAGCCGAGCCATCGAGGGAGAGGGAACAACCCGCCGCCAGAAAAAGCCCCTCTCCCACAACGGGAGAGGGGTTGGGGTGAGGGGCGTCTTTACCTTGAGCCGGTGGTGTACGGCGTTTCGCCCAGTGAATGCTCGGCCCATTTCCCGGCTTCGACGGCGGTCAGGAAGTCGGACACCAGTTGATTGAACAGCGCCGGCTCTTCCAGGTTGATGGCGTGCCCGCACTGCGGCAGCACCGCCAGACCGCTGTACGGAATCGCCCTTTTCATCATGATGCTCGGCTCGACGCATGGGTCGTCTTCGTCGCCATTCATGATGAGCGTGGGCACCTGCAGGGCGTTCATCTGCGGGATGAGCTGGTCAATCGTGGGACGCTTCAGCTGCACGCCGCGGAAGGTGTAGGCCGCGCCCCGGGCGTTGTGCCCCAGCAGCAGGCGCATGAACTCCTCGTAGCCCCGGGGGTCTTTCCGCTGCAATTGCACCCGCGTCGGGCCGCTGCCGTAGTCCTTCATCACCGGAGGCGTGCCTTCGGCCAGCATCCGCGCCGCCATCGCTTCGCCGCCCGACCGGAAGGCGTCGTTGTGGGTGGTGCCTGATCCAGCCGATGCCACGATGATGCCCTGGCACCGCTCCGGATAGCGCAGGGCGAAGTTGAGCGCAACGTTGCCGCCCATCGACAGGCCGCCGATGTACGCCTCTTCCAGCCCCAGATGGTCCATCAGCCGGCGCAGGTCTTCGATGGTGATGTCCTGCGAATACGCCTCCGGATCGGTGGGTACCTCGGAGGGCGGATAGCCGCGATCGTTGTACGTGATGACCTGGTAGCGATGGCTGAAATAGCGCACCTGCTGCTCCCAACTCTCGTAAGAGCCGGCAAACTCATGGCTCCAGATCAGCGGGAAACCCTCGCCGGTGGATTGATAAAAATCTGAACGCCGTCGGAGTCAAAAGTGGGCATCGGAACGCTCCTGGGGAATGTGTCAATTGTTGATGATCAGCGTATGCCGGGCGGCAAAATTGTAGCACGAAAACTGGCCCCTCCCGATCAGGAAGGAGCCAGCAGAATACGCTGAATTGGACTAGTCCCTGGCCCTTTGGGAGAGGGTCAGGGTTAGAGCAGTTCCCCTAGTTGTTGGGCGTCAGAGCCAGCGAACGGATTTCGCCAAACTCCTTCTGCAGCTTGTCCCAGCTATCGCCCCCGTCGGAGCTGACGTACACGTAGCCGTAGATGCTGGCGGCGACCATGACATCCTGGACGTGATTGCTGGCGGCAAACCAGTACACCACCGAGTTGGGCGTCGTCGACAGTTCTGGAGCGTCCCAGGAGGCGCCAGCGTCGCGAGTGCGGCGGATGGTGCCGGTTACGCCGGGGATGGTATCGCCGTTGCCAACGAACATCACGTTGGGGTTGTCGGGCTTGATTACCATGCCGCGGCAGTAGGAACGCTGGTCTTCGGCGTGGAAGCGTGGGAACTCGTGCAGCTCCCAGCTCTCTCCCTCGTCGCTGCTGGTGGAGATGCCAAAGGGCGTGGTGCAGTAGATGGCGGACTCTGGGCCTGGTTTGAGGGCCATGCCGTGGATGTCGCCGTGGAACGGGTCGGGGCCCAGGTCGGGCAGGCGCGTCCAGTTGTCGCCACCGTCCAGGCTGCGGTACACGCCGTCAACCTCGATGCCGGCCCACACGGTGCGGGTGTCCCGAGGGTCAACGATGATGTTGGTCGTGCGCGGCGTGCCGATGGGACAGGGCATCCTTACGCCCAGGTCCAGCTCTTCCCAACTCTTGCCGCCGTCGCGGGAGCGGAACGCGTTGGGGCGCGTGCCCACAAACACCGTGTCGCTGTCATACGGGTCAACTCCCACCGACCAGATTTTGGAGGTCGTCCATGGGAGATTCGACATATTCCCAGGTGAAGCCGTTGTCGTCGGAGCGGAACAGGCCGGTATCGGAGCCGGCGTAGATGCGGTGCCGGTCGTTGGGGTCGACGGCCAGCGCGCGGATGTTGCACTCGCTAGGCATCGGGTTGCGGATACGGCTCCAGGTTTCGCCACCGTCTGGGCTGACGGACAGGCCGCCTCCGATGGTGCCTACGCTGATAGTGTAGTTTCCAGACATAATAACCTCCTGATTTGTGCGAAAGTCGTAAAGCGGAAGGCTTCCCGGCGCAGAACGCCGCATGCGGGAATAATAGCACAATGGGAGTGGGGGTAGGGGTAAACTCAAGACCTTGATGGTCACAGCAATGGTGAGAATTCCATTACGCTCAATTCGGCTTGTCTGATGATGGCGCGGAGCGTACCTGTATCCAGTTCCCGGTGTCGGGAACCACAAGTTGAGCGAAGGGATCGTCGCGGCGGATGATGATGTGGCTGCCGTGCTGACGCCTGATATAAAATCCAACTCTGGCTAGGGCGCGGACGCATTCATGCCCCGAAATCCGGGGCACTCTGCTGGTCATACTGCGACGACCAACGTTTCGAACCGCTCCTCTGGAACCGGCAAGCCGTCTTCCTCAAGGGCACCGACGTACGCTTCGATGGCTTCCTTAATATTTGCAATCGCTTCCTGCTTGGTTCCGCCCTGGCTGACGCAGCCAGGCAGACTGGTGCATTCAACAACCCAATAACCATCGTCCCCTGGGTAGAGAACCACTTGCCGCATAGAGTTCACCTCTTTCAACTATTGTAACCTACGCCTGATTTCAGGTTTGGCAGCCGTTTCGAAAAACAGCTCCAACGCCTCCTTCAGGTTATCGCGGGCTTCCGTAACGGAATCGCCCTGGCTGGCGATGGCCAACTCCGGGCAGAGTGCGACGTACATGTCGTCCTCGCGCTTGATGATAGCCGTAAGTTGTCTGACCATGCGGCCCTCCCTGGTGGTGTGGTGGGCAGGTTTGAAACCGACCCCCAACTTGTGGCTGTTGGCCGGTTGGTCTGGTGTGGTTTGGTGTGTCGGCTGGCTGTTTGGTTGCATCCCCACCACGCGGGTCCGAACAGTCCCGGCGATCCAGTGGGGCGCCGTCGGTTGGTTCGTGGGTCGGATATCGGCGAATTGCCACCTGGACCGGCTGCGATTTATTACTGATGGGGTTGGCCGCCGATGAGTGATCCTGGCTCTCTGGTAATGGGATGCAACAGCTGTCAGGCCTTGGCCGGATATCAGGATAGACGCGTTAGGCGTTTATGTGCTACGGCGCGAGGTGTCAGCGGTTTTCGGCGGGTATGGGTGGATGGGACGGCAGGCTCCAGTAAGCGTGTCGTGAGGACGGGCGAGTCCGCTGGTTTTTTGCGCTTGCCGTGCGTCCGCCGTAACGGCTCACCTGGTCGCGCAGCACGTTGACGCCGGCGGTTATTGCCGGGGTGGTTTGGCCTGGTTGAAATTGTCCCATCCCCAGCAATTGACGATATCGTCGATGTCGATGGCGCAATTATGTTCCGCGCCCGTAGTCAATGCTTTGAAGGTTCCCTCCGGCGGTTTGGCGGAGCTGTCGACGGCAGGTTGTGCAGATTATTCGGGTTGTCCCCCCAGCACACCAGCAATCCGTCTACGTTCACTGCGCAGGTGTGGTCGCTGCCGGCTCCCACTGACGTATAACGTCCCGATTCGACGCCCAATTGTTGGCCGGTGTCCGAACCCCAGCAGGCCAACGAGCCGTTGATTGCTATCGCGCAAGTGTGGAATCCGCCGGCGGACAGCGTTACGTACTCGCCGGACGGGGCTTGCCGCACCTGGCCGTAGTTGTTGCCGCCCCAGCAAACTACCTGTCCGGATTGCCTGATGCCGCACGTGTGCTCGTCGCCGGCGGCTACAGCCTTGTAGAAGCCCGGAGGGGCCGTGGAGCGTCCGTCCTTGTTTTCGCCCCAACACACGATGGTCTGGTCGGTGACGATACCACACGCATGGGTGCCGCCCGGCGTCGATGGCAACGAACTCCTCATCAGGTACTTCCAGACGACCGAGGAACTCTTCGCCCCAACAGGTCACAGAGTTGTCTTTGCGCAGCCCGCAGGTGTGCTCGTGACCACCGGTAACGGCGACAAAATCTTGTCCCTCCGGAGCGTCGGCCTGCCCCTGTTGATTCTTGCCCCAGCACTGGATTATCCCGTTTTGGCGTACTCCGCACGTGTGAAGCTCTCCGGCGCCCACCGACGTGAACGGCCCCGGGTGTGGCGTGGGTGTTGGAACCAGCTGGCGTACCGCGGTCGGTTCCGGTGTGTCAGTTGGCGGAACGGGAGTGTCCGTCGGAGGCGGGACTGGTGTATCGGTGGGAGGCACCGGCGTGTCAGTTGGTGGTACCGCTGTATCGGTAGGAGGTATTGCGTGTCGGTTGGTACCGGAGTATCCGTGGGAATCTCTGGCGGCGCCACTGGGCTTGCGCCCTCATCGCCATCCGATCCACAGGCGACCACAGTGAGCAAGGTCATCAGCAACACCAGGGCGAAAACAACCCCGCCACTACGCAATAACGACATCCGTAAGCCTCCTGGTGTATGCCCGCGGCAGATGTGCGGCCTGTTTGGCGCACCTCGCGACATTGTATTTGTAAATAATAACGATAGGCAGAAATAGCGCGACAGGCCTGTGCCGGCTCCGACTTCTGGCGTAATTGGCGTTGGGCGTAATTGGCGTTGTTGGAGGGTGTTAGGGACGCTCATAACGCCCCCTACCCCTCAAACGGCGTTGGCATCATCTCCACAGGCACTTCGATCAGGCTGGGGGCGTCAATGGTGAGGGCCTCGCGGACCGCCGATTCCAGCGCTTCGGGGCCCTGGACTCTGACGCCACGCGCACCGTAAGCCTCCGCAAGCTTGACGAAATCGGGGTTATGCAGGGCCGCGCCAACGGTGCGCCCGCCGAAACGGTTCACCTGGTCGCGCAGCACGTTGCCGTAGGCGTTGTCGTTGAACACCACGGCCACGGCGTTGATTCCGTGCTGCACCGCCGTCGCCAGCTCCTGCGAGTTGAACAGGAAGCCGCCATCGCCGCACAAGGCCACCACCGAACGATCGGGTTGGGCTACTTTGGCGCCCAGCGCGGTGGGGTACGCATACCCAAGATTGCCCGAGTAGCTGGACGTGATGAACGTGCGCGGTTCGTAGGTGGGCCAGAAGGCGCGGGCGTAGTAGCCCAGCTGGGTCATTCCGGATACCAGGATGCCGTCGTCGGGCACGGCAGCGCGCACTGCTGCTAGGTAGGACTCCTGAGGTTCGGGACGCAGCTGCGGATTCGGCGCGGCGCGCGCGCAGTGCGGCGGCATCGGCGGCAAAAGATGGGCGGGCTTCGGTCATCGTTCCGGCCAGCTCGGCGTCCACCTGGGCCATCACCGTGCCGGCGTCGCCGGCCAGCCCGTAGGTGTTTTCCCAGTTGCGGCCCAATTCGTCGGGGTCGATGTCAATTTGCACGACCTGCTGGCCGTCCAGCCACGCCGGGAAGGCCATCCGGCTGCCCACACTCAGAATGACGTCGAAGTTGGGTTCTGATTTGGCTACGGGATCGTTGCGGAGTCGCAGCGCGCCCAGCGCCAACGGATGCCGGTCGCTGATGGCGCCTTTGCCCTCGGCGGTGGTGATGACGGGGGCCTGGAGCCGCTCCGCCAGCCGCACCAGCTCCGCAGACGCCTCCGACGAGATCACGCCGCCGCCGGCCCAGATCAAAGGCTGACGCGCTTCACGCAAAATGCGCGCCGCCTCGGATACCCGCTCGGCCGGCGCGGAGGGCTTGGGGTAGCGTTCGGACTCGAACAGGGTTACGGAGGCTACGTCGGCCATCGTTTCCGGCGGCATCTCAACCTCCACTGGACGAGGCCGCCCGGTGGTCAGCTGACGGAACGCCTCGTGGACCGCGCCGGGGGCCGCTTCGGGCGTCATGATTCGCTCCACGTACTTGGTGATGGGGCGGATGGTATCCTGCTGGTCGTTGACTTCGTGCAGCATCCCGCGGTCGGAGCCGATCAGGTCGCGTTCAATCTGCCCGCAAACCACCAGCACCGGCGATGACGCGGAGAAGGCCGTGCTGATGCCGGCGGACGCATTCAGCAAACCGGGACCGGGAACCATCAACGCAGTGCCAACGCCGCCGCTGGCGCGGGCGTAACCGTCGGCCATATAGGTGGTAGCCTGCTCGTGGCGGGTGGTGATGAACCGGATGCCCGGCTCGTCGTTCAGCGCATCCAGAGCGTGGTAGAGCTGCACGCCGGGCAGCCCGAAAATGACTCGCACGCCCTCCAGATACAGTGAGCGCATTAGGGCCTGGCCGCCGGTCATGTTGGGCATGGTATTACCTTCCTGATGATTGGCCTGATGTGGCCTGTTGGGTCGAGTTTCTGAGGTGTAGTTCGGCATTTCTGCCGTGTTGCGCCGCCTAACATAGCACACCGAACCGGGCGCGTCATTGCTGGCCCCGGGCGCAGGGCCTTTCGGTTGCCCCTTGGTCCAGCCACGTCGTAGGGGACCGGGCCACGGCTTCCCGTTCGTCCTGAGCCTGTCGAAGGATGCTTTCAATGACAGAATTAATTGGGCACGCGTGCCGGTCGCCTCGGCTGGCAGTGGTTGCCTATTCACGCGTGGGTTCGGGTGTGCAGCGACTTCAATAGTTGGTCGGTCGCCTGCGCGATGTCGGCTACGGCCTGATTGAAGGCCGCCTCGTTAGCTCTGGATGGGGTGCGATAGCCGCTCACCTTGCGAACGAATTGCAGCGCGGCGGCCTGCATCTCTTCCCCGGTGGCCGGCGATTCCGACGACCGTAATGTTTTGATACTTCTACACATGATTCAACCTCTGACGTCCGGAAAAATGGCGAGGGTCCATAACCAGCAATCGTTCTGATGTTCTCGCACGCCAGGCGCTCATACGTACCCACTTTGTCATTGCGAGCGTAGCGCGGCAATCCCGGCGCCGTAGCAACGGCGGTTCGTCGACGTTTGCTCAAACTCATCGAGGCTGCCACCTCCCTTTGCTCATCGCAATGGCAGATTAAGCGGGCACGCGTGAGACGCCAGACTCAATTGCACGCCATCAAACGACTGTGATATTCTGCGGTGAAACATCATACACTGGCGCGTCCCGTCGCGTGTCCCTACCGAAACAATGGCATCAATTACGTTCAACTGCACGATCCAGGAAGGGATAATACCCCACGATCTGCGCCCGGCCCTGGCGTCGGGGTTGGCTAGAGTCTGCACTTCCATTCTGGGCGGCGCGCCGGACGATTTATCGGTTAACTTTATCGAGATTCCCCACGGCTACGGCTTTCGTGGCGGCGAACTGTCTACCACTTCGGCCGTAAGAGGCGAGATCCCACCCGGTTGTGAACAAACAACCCGAGTGCAGTTGATGCAGGAAATTCAGGACATGTGGATGGAGCTGACCGGCTGTACGACTCACGAACTGGTCGTTTCCGCCCGAGACCGTAGAGAACAATAATCACCTCTCCATCGGGAGGGGTCAAAACCGCCGGAACAAGCCTCCGGATGCAACCATCCGGCAGCAATCCTCCCGTAGCAACCTCCGGCAAAGACCAAGCAAGGAGTCAACAGAATGCCGCACTACCGCTGTATCGTCCCCAAAGACACCGTTTCCTTCGAACAGCGCCAAAATATCGCCCGCGCCTTCATCGACATTCACTGCGGATCCACTGGCGCGCCGCGTAGCTTCGTGTCGGTTACCTTCATCGAGACACGGCCGGTGAGACACCCGAATTTGGCACGGCCTACTACCTGGACGGCGCGAACCGCGCCGGGCGTCCGGAAGAAGTGAAGCAACAACTGCTGGCCGGACCTGACCAACGCCTTCTGCGAGATAGCCAACGTCTCGCCGCAGCAGATTGACGGACGCATCACCGAGAACCCGGCATCCTGGACGATGGAAGGCGGCTTCGTGCTACCCGAACCGGGCCACGAGGGCGCGGAGTGGTACGCCGCCGCTGCACGCTGACTAACGGCGACCTTGCCCCTATCGTGGACGGTGAACGTTAGGCAGGGGGTGGTTCCCACATCTTCGACGCAACGCCCGCTGCGAGCCGGTCAATCGGTCGCAGAATTGTTTTCGCGGTGAAATCCGCACGACCTCTCCCGGGCGTATATTCCATAACCTTGCTATACTGACAGCGTGCTGTGCTGGCAGCATTCGTTCGCCGGGGCGCTGTAGAAATTGGGCCCGGCTGATCTTCTGTCCCCATTGGAATGGGCCAGGATGGGCATTATTCGAGGGTAAATCATGGTCTCTTTGCTGAAACGGATCGTCGGCGATACTCCAGAGCGCGCCGCCGAGAAACTGAGCGGACAACTGGTGCCGCAGGTAAACGCGCTGGAAGACTATATGCGCAGTCTGGACGGCGCGGGCCTGAGCGCCAAAACCGTCGAGTTCCGCCGCCGGCTGTCGGCTGGGGAAACGCTGGCCGACCTGTTGCCCGAAGCCTTCGCCGTGGGGCGGGAGGCGGCCCGCCGCACCCTGGGCCAGCGCCACTATGACGTACAGCTCATCGGTGGGGCGGTGCTCAACGACGGCAAGATTGCCGAGATGAAAACTGGCGAGGGCAAAACCCTCGTTGCAACCCTGCCGGCCTACCTGAACGCCCTTACCGGCGACGGCGTGCACATCGTTACCGTCAACGACTACCTGGCTCGCCGCGATCCGGTGTGGATGGGACCTATCTTCCATCTGCTGGGCCTGTCGGTGGGTTGCCTGCAGCACGACGCCGCTTATATCTATGACCCAGAACTCACCAACGTGGGCAAGGGTGGCTTCCAGTTCCTGGCTCCGGCGCACCGATCCGAGGCTTACCAGGCCGATGTGCTCTACGGCACCAACAACGAATTTGGTTTCGACTACCTGCGCGACAACATGGCTCTCAGCGTGGACGGGCAGGTTCAACGGGGCCGTCGTCATTTCGCCATCGTTGACGAGGTTGACAACATCCTGATTGACGAAGCCCGCACGCCGCTCATTATCAGTGGGCCGGCCCAACAACCGGTGGAGCACTACTACACCTTCGCCCGGCTCGCTCCTCGATTGCAGTTGTATGATGACTATGAAATCGACGAACGCTCGCAGGCCATCTCGCTGACCCAGGAGGGCATCGGCAAGATGGAGCGCTGGACGCGGGTGGATAATCTATACGACACCGAGAACTTCCATCTGGTTCAATACATTGAAAACGCGCTGGTGGCTCAGGTTCAGAAGGTCAAGGATAAAGACTACGTGGTCCAGACCGGCGAGGTCGTCATCGTTGATGAGTTTACCGGCCGTCTGCAGTCCGGTCGCCGCTGGTCTGACGGGCTGCATCAGGCGGTGGAGGCCAAAGAGGGCTGCAAGATTCAGCGGGAGAGCGTTACCTACGCCACCATCACCCTGCAAAACTACTTCAGGATGTATCAGAAGCTATCCGGCATGACCGGTACCGCTGTGACCGAAGCTGACGAGTTCTACAAGATTTACGGGCTGGAAGTGGTGGCGGTGCCGACCAACCTGCCCATGGTGCGCGCCGAATCCACTGACCTGATTTTTCCCACCGCCGAAGGCAAGTGGCGCTCCGTGGTGGAGAGCATCGCCACCCGCTCCCAGTCGGGGCAACCAGTGCTGGTGGGCACAACCTCCATTGAAACGTCGGAAGAGCTGAGCGAACGGCTCCGCAAGCGCGGTGTCGAACATCAGGTGCTCAACGCCCGCAACCACGAGCACGAGGCAACCATCGTGGCGCAGGCCGGACGGGCCGGTTCCGTTACCGTGTCCACCAACATGGCGGGGCGCGGCACCGACATCGTGCTGGGCGGCTCCGATACCGACCGGGAAGGTTGGCAGGACGAGCATCAGCAGGTGGTCAATTTGGGCGGCCTGCACGTCATTGGCACCGAGCACCACGAAGCACGGCGCGTGGACAACCAGCTGCGTGGTCGCGCCGGCCGTCAGGGCGACCCCGGCAGCAGCCAGTTCTTCGTCGCGCTGGAAGACGAGCTGATGCAACGCTTCGGCGGCGATCGCATCAAGAATGTGATGAGCTGGACTGGCCTCAAGGATGACGAACCGCTGGAGAACAAGATCATCACCAAGTCCATCAGCAGCGCACAGGTGAAGGTTGAGGGTTACCACTTCGATGTGCGCAAGCACTTGCTGAACTTTGACGACGTGCTCAACCAGCAACGGGAAGTTATCTACACTCAGCGTTCCCGTATCCTGGCCGGCGAAGGTCTGCGCGAGCGCTTGCTGGAGATGCTGCGCACCGAATTCGAGCAACTGACGGCCAACCATCTTCAGTCTCGCCACGCCGACGACTGGAACGCAGACGGGCTGCTGGCATCATTGGGTCAGATTTGCCCCCTGCCGACCGAGATCGACACGGCGGACAAAAATGTTGCAGGTCAGCCGCGAGCGAATCGACAGCATCCTGCATCAACACGCCGAAACCGTCTACGAAGCGAAAGAGCGAGACCTCGGCACGGAGCAGATGCAGACCCTGCTGCGCCTGCTACTGCTGAAGTCGATCGACACCCACTGGGTGAATCACCTCACCAACATGGAAAACCTGCGCACCGGCGTGGGTCTGCACGCCGTCGGTCAGCGCGATCCGCTGGCCGTGTATCGCTCGGAAGGCCAGCGCGCCTTCGCGGAACTAACCCGGCAGATGCAACGGGAAGTTACCCACACCCTGTTCCACGTTACGCTGTCGCCCGAGGCTCCAGGTCAGGGCAACTCGGCAAACGGCGATGCGGCGGGTTCCGGTAACGGGCCGCAAAACAACGGCGCCAGCCGCAGTGGTCGGCGACGGGATGCGCTGCGCACACCGGTCAGCCCAATGGCGGCGGTGAACGGTAGTCGCACCGTCAATGCTCCGCGCGGCGGCCGCAAGATAGGTCGCAACGCCCCGTGTCCCTGCGGCAGCGGACGCAAGTACAAACGTTGCTGCGGCGCGAACGTCTAACTTCCGTGTGCGCCAGGATAAGTGCCTGACGTTACTTATCGCGGCGAAAGAGGCGGCGGACGATAGTCAACGGCTGGGATTGGGGCGCATCCATTGAGATTGGCTTGTTGCGTCCGGATGCCCACCCCTCCGGGTCCCGCTCGAACGCAATCCGGCAGCCAGGGGCGCAGAAATAGTACGTTTCGCCGGCGTGTTCGCTGGTGCCGCCGTTGGGGTTGTCTGTATCCACCTGCATCAGACAGATGGGATCGGTTGCCGTTGCCATAATCTCACCGTTGCGGCGAAGCGCCGCCCTAGTCAATTAACCGGTCGGACAGCCACTGCTCGATGTACGTCGACGCGATGGCATATCCGATACCCTCGGTGTTCGTATAAGTAGCAGTGTTAATGCCGATTACTTCACCTTTGTCGTTGATGAGCGGACCGCCGCTGGTTCCGGGATTAATGGCGGCATCCGTCCGAACGCATGGTACATCATCGTCATTATCATCCTCATCGCTGAACCAGGGACATTCCTGTTTCGCCGAGATAATGCCGGACGTAATCGACAATTCCGATCCCAATACGCTGGCGTAGGGGAACCCCAACACGATGGCGGTATCGCCCACTCTGGCATTTTCGAGCGCGGCAAAATTTACCACAGGCAGAGTTTCCGGAGCCGCATGCCGCACTTCCAAAACTGCGATATCGTCAGCGCGTGGGTTACCGCCTCTGACTGCCACGACCTCCAGTTTTTGCTCGTCGGGCATGATTACGAACAATTTGGAAAGAACCAGTTCGTCCACTACGTGAGCGTTCGTGATAATGCTGACCCGCGTTTGGCCAGCGGTCTTGTAGATGAACCCTGAACCGATTGACCGCTCAAAATACCGGATGCGAACCACGGATTGACTAACCCGTTCGATAACCTGTGCTAAGGATGGCGAGGGCGTCGCCGTCGGCCTCACGGCTACAGTCGGCACCGGTGTGGCCGTCGGTTGGGGCGTAGGGTCCAGTGGCGGCGTAGCAGTTGGCTGGGGCGTAGCAGTCGGTTGCGGCGTAGCGGTGGGCTGCGGCGTCGGGGTAGATCGCGGTGTAACTGTGGGAATGTCGGCCAGGATCATTCTCACGCTGGCATCCACCGTGGCAACCAGGTCCGGCGTGGCAGTGGGAGATAGCGTGTTGACGGGTTGGTTACTGTCCTGTTCTATCCCGCCGCAACCCAGTACCAGGAGCAACGACAGCAGCAGGGTCAATTTGATCATTTCGACGTGTTATCCGGTGTTCGTAAGTGTGGGATGCGGTGAGTTGGTGTTGGTCAGTCGTTCTCGCCCGCCAGCGGTCATGCAGTGTCAGAAGCACAAAATAGGTGCATCACCTGAGTGAATGTAACTCGGGTTGGACAGCTAAATCTGCTGATGGCTGCAACGAAATTCCCGCACCCATTCGTTACGGGCCATGACCATATCCCGCCTTGGATCAGTGCGGAGGGTGGTGATGACATCCAAACCGCGAAGAGAAGAGAAGGGAGCGTAACAGAAGCGGATCATCGCACGGTCAGCGCATCCGGTTCCCGTGCCAAAATGTCACCCTCGGCCCGTTACACCAACCTGGCCGCTCGCAGCCGCAGCGAGTTGCTGACCACGCTTACCGAGCTGAACGCCATCGCCAGCGCAGCCAGAATCGGGTTCAGGAACCCAGCGTCGCCGAAGAAGAATGTCAGGCCGCCGGGCACTCCTCCCAACGCGGCAAATACTGGATACAGCGCTCCGGCCGCTACCGGGATCAGCAGCGCGTTGTAGATGAACGCCCAGAAGAGATGCATGACGGATGGGTCTAGCATGTGGCTTTGGGACAGCCGCAGCGCCGTGGCACCGCCTCAGTCGCTCCGCATCAGCGTATGGCCGCCGACTCGCGCGCAATATCGGTGCCGCCGCCCATGGCGATGCCAACGTCCGCTGATGCCAACGCCGGCGCATCGTTGATCCCGTCGCCAACCATCGCAACGACGTTGCCCTCGGCGCGCAATTGGCGGATCACTCCGGCCTTGTCGGCCGGCAGCATACCGGCGCGATACTCGGAGATGCCGCAAGCCGCCGCCACGGACGCCGCCACCTCGGGCCGGTCGCCGGTCAGCATCACGGTGCGCACCCCCAGCGACCGCAGTGTCGCAACCGCTTCCCCCGCATTCGACTTGATGCCATCTGCCACGGCGATCACGCCCAGCGGGTTGCCGTCTTTGGACACGAACATCGGCGTGCGAATAGAGGAGGAATGGAGGCGGAGAATGCGTAAACGCGATAGGATGGGCTGCGCCACTAGCGCGGCCAACCCGTCTGCGGCATCGGATAGAGCCGTAGGAATCGACGCACCCGCGTCGGCGAGCAGGGCAGCATTTCCGACGGCAACCTTGCTTCCATTCACGGTGGCGGTTACTCCGGCCCCCCGATGAGCCGCGAAGTCTGACACTGCTGTCGGCGTCATTCCGTCTGCCAACCCCGCGCGCAACGACGGCTCTGCCGACCGGCTGCTCGCGACGTGCTCGTCGGATACAGCGTAGCGGATGCACATCGCTGGGCGGCGACTCCATCTGTGGCTAACACGTCGGTAACTTCCGGGTTGCCGTGGTCAGCGTCGTTTGTGTCCACGGCCACCACGCCAACGGCGTGGGCTCGTCCAAAGCGCGGCGCTACGAATCAGATACGCGTTCGCTCCCCGGCCTACTCCACGATGATTGCCGTCGCGTTGCCAACCCAGGGCGCATGGGCAGGCAATGATGAGACCGCCACCAGCGTCAGGATGGCTACTGGCATGACGGTCCCGCCCCAGGAACAGCCAGATAATGGCGGCGGCAATTGCCACCCCCCACGGCCCGGCACAAACCAGCGGCAACGCGTCGGCCACCGCTCACCGGCGCGGCGGAAACCCTGCGCTTCTCACAACCAGGGCGTATGACCGTGCCAAACCATCGTCGTGTCCGAACCGACAGCGGCGGCAGAGCATCGTGAACGCGCCCGCAATGTTTAGCGCGCCGGCGATACCGGGTCGCCGAACCCGATTTTCGACGGCATACTTCGCCGGTCAATCGCCGATTGGTCTAATGCGACGAGCTGACGGTCCCCACCCTCGCCATCGACCGGATTCGCTCGCCAGAACCACCGCGAGATGTCCCCCAGACTCCACCGCTCAACAGAACACCGCTCGACGGGAACGTCGTCGTTTTCGCCGTCGGCAGCGATCAGGTGAGCTGTCTGCGGTCTCAAAAAATACACAATCGCGCCTATGGCAGTCGGAACGTGCGCTACACGCCCGCGCTTCCAGCCATCGCCCCAGCAGTATCAGCGCCACGATGATTGCCGCCATGTCGAAGTGCAGTTGGCGTCCTCCGATGAACGCCAACGCAGACGGGGCCGCCAGCATGAATACCAACCACCGCCACGCCGACTGTACACCGTAGCAACCGACCGTGGCCCAGAGCGTCAGATGTGCCATATTGGGTTGCAGGCGACGCATACCGGCCCAGCCGGCAACGTAGAACGGCCAGCCCGCCCATAGCTGAATTGGTGTGGCCACCGCCCACAGCGCCGGCGGATACCACCAGAACGCCAGCAGCCAGTCTACCCACGGTAGCAGCGGGAAACTACCCAGCAACAGCGCCGCGGCGCCCAATGCCGCCACCGTCAACCGCCGCCGCATCGCGCGTTCTTCCTCGCTCCGTGCATCGCCCCGTTGCGCGCCGGTGGCGGTGGTGTCCAACTGATACCCGGCATCGGCGACGGCGCGGGCCAGGGCCGCCGGCTCCACCGCGGTGGGCAGATGCTCCACAGCGGCGGTGGCGGTGGCCAGGTTTACCGATACCCTGGACACGCCGGGCACCGTCCGCAACGCCTCGCCCACGTGGTGGACGCAGGCGGCACAGGTCATACCGGCCACTGGATACACGTTGCGTTCGGCGGGCACCGAATAGCCAGCGGCCAACACCGCGTCGGCCAGCAATTCGATGGGTGGGGCAGCGGTGGCGGCATCCAGGCTAACCGTCGCCCGCGACGTGGCCAGATTCACACTGACCTCGCCCACACCGGGCACCGTCCGCAGCGCTTCGCCTACGTGGTGGACACAGGCGGCGCAGGTCATCCCTGCAACGGAGATTATCAGAATTTCGGAGCGCTGTTGGGTCATTGTTGCCGGTTGCTGGCGGGTGTCCGGGGTACGCAACGAACTGTGTACAGATTATATCATTGGGTGATAGTAAGCCGTGCATTTCCTTGACAGGTTATTGATTCCGGTAGCATACTGCCGCCAATCGAGGGAGAGTGCTATGGCCACAGTGAATCTCCGCCCCGACCAGTTCCAACTTGGCGGGCAGCGTATCCATTACGCTTGGGTAATCGTCGTAATCACATCGGTGATGCGCCTGGTGTCATCGTCATTCCGGATGTCGTTTCCGGCTATGGTGCCGATCATTGCCATCGAGTTTGGTTGGGAAGTCTGGCTGGTGACTCTAGCCTTCTCGTTGCAATGGGTCATCTCCGGCGCCTTCGGGCCGGCGGCTGGCTGGCTGGGTGACCGCTACGGCGCCCGTGTAACCATGATGATAGGCGCGTCGTTGTACATCGTAGGGATGATTCTGACCGGATTTATGACCGAAGTCTGGCACCTGTTTTTGTTCTTCGGCATCATTCTCAGTGCTTCAATGGGCATTTTCCAGGTTCCGCTAACGGTGTCCGTAACCTCATGGTTCCGCAAGCACCTGGGCCTGGGGATGGGTTTGTTGCAGTCGTCTCAGGGCCTGGGTCCTGTCATCGCCGGGCCCATAATGGTCGGATTGGTATTCTGGTTCACCAGCGGTGACGGCGTCAGTTGGAGCGCCTGGATTCCCGTGGGCACTCCGGAGAGCCTCGGCATACGGATGGCATTCTGGATCCCCGGTATCGTGGGTGGTGTCATCCTCCTGTTGCTGATACGCGCCTTTCACAATACTCCTGAGGACGTAGGTCTCCGCCAGTTGGGAGCCGATGCCGATACTCCGGCTCGACGCCCTCCTGCCACGGGCGCAATAGCCAAGGCGCGAACCAGCACATTCTTGCGCCAAGTGCGCCGCACGCCGGCATTCTGGAACCTTATCGGTATCCACTATTGGGGTTGTGCTGGCCACAGTGTCGTGATCGTGTTCCTGCCGGCAATGATAATCAGCACTCTGGAGCCGGCTGGCGGCTATGGGGGCGCTGGGGACGCCGCGCTGCTGAGCGCCACCGCGATCGCTGTGGGCGCTGCCGCCACGATGAGTCTGGTTAGCACGGTCACCCGTTTCGGCGTCCCAATCGCCGCCGATATGTTGGGTAGCAAGTGGGTAATGGCAGTCTGTTTCTTCCTCCAGGTCGCGCCGGTGGCGTTACTCTTCTTTGCCATTCTGTTCTACCCAGCCATCTGGATGTTCTACCTGTTTGCCATCCTGTTCGGTATCGGCTTCGGCGGCGAAATGTCCGCTTTCCCCATCATCAACCGGCAGTATTACGGCAACGCCCCCATCGGTACGACCTACGGATTCCAGATGATGGGCGCGGGAGCCGGAATGGCCAGCGGCGCGCTGTTGGGCAGCCTGCTCCTGGCTTTGACCGGTGGTTACGCGGCAACCGCTGCGCTATCTTTCGTGATGAGCCTCGTCGGTGTGATTACCATTGTGTTCCTGCCTAACACCCACCGGCACCAGTTGCCCGAATGGGAGCAGGACCTGCCCGCAGAGATGCGAGAAGATATGGCGCCCGCCCCCGCTCCCACCACGATTCCGGCCCAGGCCCCAGCCGGCTCGGGCGACGGTAACTAACTCTCTCCATCGGTACTTTCTGCGGCGTCGGTTCCGGTCATGCACTGGGGCCGACGCCGTGGCTTTTAAATATTCGAGCTGGCTTACCATTTCCCGCGGCGCGAGGAGCATCGGCCGACACCCAAAGACCGGGTGTCGGCGCAGTTAATTTGTCTGCATGGGAACCACCAGTTCCAGCTGGTCGGCCAGCGCGTCAGCCGCATTCTCCAAATCGTATTGGGTTTGTATCCCCATCCAGAAAGTTGGCGAATTGCCGAAAAACCGCGACAGCAGAAGGGCTGTCTGTGCCGTAATCGACCTTTCGCAATTGGCTATCGCATGGATCCGACGAGGGTCGACTCCAATTGACTTTGCCAATCGGTATTGGGATATTTTCAACGGACGCAAGAACTCATCAGTCAGAATTTCGCCCGGATGAATCGGTGGAGCTTTCGCCGGCGTGGAATCACGCATGACCTGTTCCCTCCATCTCACGAACAGCGTTCAGTGATAGTCAACTATTTCTACTTCGTAAGCATCACCCTCGTCCCTGACGAAGCAGATGCGCCATTGGTCATTGATACTAATGTTATATGGGCCCTCTCGGTTTCCCGACAGCTTCTCCAGTCGGTTATCGGGCGGTGCCGACAAGTCGTTGAGGTCTGGAGCATTGTTCAAAATAACCAGCTTTCTTTGCGCTCGGCGACGGATCTCTTCTGGCAACCTTCTGACCCGTCGGCGTTGCGCCACGGATTCGGTCTCTCGGTCCCCGTAGCTTCTAATCACGCCCGTATCTCCTGGTCGCAATAAGATATTCGCATTGCGCGCTATTAGCATCAAATCCTATCAATCAGCTGAATCAATCTGCGCGGTAGCATTCCGACCTCGGCGGCGGTATCATGTCGGCAACTGTATCGAACCCCCCATCAGCCGATTAGACGGCAATAAGGAGGCGTTATCATGGCAGACGGAATCACGATTTTGGTTGGCACCGCCGGACAGGGCGTAATGCGCAGCGTTGACAGCGGCCAATCCTGGCGACGGGTGGGCATAACCCAGGGCATCCACTCGGATGCGGTGGTGCGATGTTTGACGCCGGTGCCCGGCAGCGACAGCGCGGTTCTCGCCGGCTGCGACCGTGGCATCATCCGCAGCGACGATAACGGGGACTCCTGGCATCGCGTTAACACCATTATGAACGACACAGCGGTTTGGGCCATCGCGTTCGACCCGTCCAACCCGCAGGTGGGATTCGCCGGCACCGGCACTCCGAATCCTTGCCGCATCTACCGCACCCGCGACGGCGGTCAAAGCTGGGAGTTGCGCCCGGTGGAAGTTGCCGCGGAGTGCCCGGCGGTGGGCGTCCCGCGCGTTACCGGCATTGCCATTGACCCCACCAACGGCAACAGCGTGTGGGTTGGCATTGAAGTGGATGGCCTGCGGCATAGCGCCGACGGCGGCGACACCTGGGAAACCATAGATCATCATGCTATCCCCAACATGGACATTCACAACGTTACCGTAACCGCCGGCCCGCCCCATCGGGTGGTCGTTATGGTCAACGACGACGTGTTTCTCAGCGACGACGATGGCGGTTCGTGGCGCAACCTCGACGTGCGGCAGAACTTCCCGCTGGGCTACCCCCGCGGTATCAAGGTCAAGGCCGACGACCCGCAGACCATTTACACGACCTTCGGCGACACAACCCCCGGTTCCACCGGCGTGATCATGCGCTCGCAGGACTCGGGCGCCAACTGGGAAAGCCTGAATCTGCCCGTCGAACCCAACACGGCTATGTGGGTGGTAAACTCCCAGCGCCAAAACCCGGACTTCCTGCTGGCCGGCAGCCGGTACGGCTACCTGTACCAGTCGGACAACGCCGGCGCATCGTGGACCAAACTCGACCGGGAGTTCAGCGAAATCTCTTCGGTGGCCTGGTTCCCCAACTAAGGCCGGCTCCCTACACCACGCACCGCCTCGCACCTCATTAATTCCTCGATGAGACGGTGCTTGGACGGGGTGATAACGCTCCCCCGGTATACACGCCCATCGCTGACTAGCCCGGCGGCGATGGGCGCCCCTTGTGCCGACGCTCGTGCAGACGTAACTACCGCGCATTTCGAGCCCGTCGAAGGAACAAGGCAACGCACCTTACCCTGAGCCCATCTCTACGCACGCTTGTCGACGATATCTGGGCGTGTTCGCTTGACACATAAACGACCGCAGGGCGTTGGCCTCGGGTTAAAAAAAGGGTTATTCGACCTTGGGGGGCTCACCGGGCTGGGCGACCGATTGTCGTATGAAAACGGCCGCTGGTTTAACACCGATTGCTGATGGCCAGGAAGTGAAAAGCCCTGGTTCGTGGTGTTGTCGCGGTCGTCGATACCTCACCGTATTGGCGGCTTCGGCTTGATGCATCGTTGCGCTAAAGGTGCTATTGTCGTCAGGTTTGTATTCTCCCAACCCTGTATTCCCTGTCGAGATTGTTATGGATCGCGCTTCCAAAGCCATCACACATTTCGGGCCGTTCCTGATACTTGCTCTATTTGCCGCTGTGGTGTCTTTGGCTTGCGTGTCAGCGCCGACGGCGTTGCCTGCTCTGATGCTGACCCTGCCTCCTCCCGCGACCGCAACGCCCGAACCCACTGTCACGCCTGAACCAACGGCGACGCCCACGCTCGCGCCTCCTACCTACACTCCCCGGCCGATTTCCGGCGCAATTACCGGCGACCCGGCCAGCCACACCGAGGATTACATTGCCCGCAGCGTGTCGCAGTTGCTGCAGGATTTCCTGAGCGCGATTCTGGCTGAACCCGAGCCTGACCTGCCGGCTGCTCTGGCAACGTTCCGGGTGGTATGCCAGGCGGACGCGACGGCGTTGTTGGGCGACGTGGATACCTTCCGGGCGCTGTTCGGCGATTCTAAAGTTGAGGCTAACGTGCTGGCGGTGAGTAAGCTGGAGGATGGCCAGGCAGTCGTGCTGGTGCAACTGCTGGTAAACGATGCGCCGGTAACGCAACCCGTCCGGTACCTCTACGTGTTCGAGGATGGCCGATGGCTCGACAACGAATGCCCGGCCCGCTGAACTGTCCAACAACCCAAATTGCGCTATACTGGCGCCGACCGGCCAATCCGACAGCCATACCAACTGATTCTCACCAGGGAGGATATTATGCTGGACCTGATAATCCGCGGCGGCCAAGTGGTTACACCCTGGGGTGTGGGCGACTGGGACGTGTGCATCCAGGGCGAGAAAATCGTCGCTATCACCTCGCCCAACACCATGACGGACGACGTCACGCGCGTCATTGACGCCACCGGCAAAGTTGTCGTCCCCGGCGGCATCGAGCCCCACGCTCACATCGACGCTCCCATCATGGGGCCGGGCAACCTGCGCACCGCTCCGCCGGAACAGGTCAGCCGCGCCGCGCTGTTTGGCGGCACCACCACGCTGATGGACTTTGCCATCCATCATCCCGGCAACACCATCCCCGAGGCCATCCAGGAGCGCACCAACTCCTGGCGTGGCAACTCCTACGCTGACTACGCCCACCACCTGATGGTGTTGGGCGAGATTCCTCAGCGCACGCTGGAATCGCTGCACGAGCACATCGAAGATGGCTGGGCCAGCGTAAAAATATTCACCACCAACATCCGCCCGCCCGAAATGTCCGGCGAGAGCCGCGCAAGGTTGGCATGGGCCACACTGCACGACCTCCTGATGGAAGTATCCAGCGCAACGACGCCATGCTGAATCGTCACACTCGAAGACGACGATATGGTGACAGTACATGTACGTAAAAAGCTGAAGATGCGA